>DWCF01003957.1:0-17952 GCA_018230265.1 Delias oraia
GAATATTCTTCACAATCTTTCAGATCTCTTTAAATATACCTCTGATTCATACCAATAATATATCAGGGAATAATAAGTTTCTAAATAAGTTATTTTCTTATACATTTTGTTACTTTGTATGCAAAATTATATTTTAAATATTGTATTAATATAATTATTTGGATTTTTTTAATTCTCTAGCGGATATCCGAGCAGATGGGTCTTCCTTATGGTAAGAGAACACATTGGTATGTTGCCGGCTTTTTACGCCACTTAAGTGGCTGTTTTAAAGGACCTCCGATAACCCCACTCACTCAGCGAAACACAGTACAAATACCGTTTCACGTTGAGTATTCTGTGAGCCCGTAGTATAACTTCGGACGAACCGGCACATTTAGTACGTCCGCGTATGCTTCAGCATCGCTCTCCCACGGGTAAAAATTTCTAAATATCTATCAAATATCAAATCTATTCAATTTTTTCTAAGATTTCGTTTTCAGAACAAATATTCAGGATACTGTTTTAACTAAATAAATGTAAGTTTATTGTGATGTAAAAACAATTTTATTCAATAACAGTCCGATATTATTCTAAATCTTCCTACTATAATTTTCATTCATCTATACTGAATATTTAAATCACATAGCATATATTCATTGTTATTCAAGACTTAATCCGAACACTATCCCTCCATTATACTGGAATTATGTTGTTCAATCTGTACTGATCTTTGATCCCCTATTTAGCGAAATACCACTAGAATAGAATAATTAATTACCCACGCATCTACGAGATATTTGAGCCGTGGGAGAGCCATTGGTCACAACAGAAATTCTGCGAGCGGGTGGTAAATAATTACGATCTAAAGAAAAAGCATATATTGATTTTTATTATAAATAAATCTAGAGACAAACGTTTAGAAGACCTCTAGTTAGCCTCAAGAACCTAGAAGGCCTATAGTTACCCTCAGTTAGGCGCAGGTGCATTGCCTGTCTTTTAGGCATAACTACGCAATTTTTCGAAGATCTCTAGGACGTATCGATTACTAAACAAATTGGTAGGGAGCTGGATTTACAAAGTAGTGGGCGCGGCACGAAATGCCTTTAAAAATTCTCAGTTTCGGAACGAAAAACATTAAGATAATACAGATAAAACCCATCTTTCTTTCTTGAAATGAAGAATTTCTGGAATTTGACCCAAGTGGTTGCGCACGCGATACAATCATTAAATCCTATTAAATCCAGTTTAATGTACACTCAGATCGTTGACGGCTCTAATAATGTCTGCTTGTCTATGCTATTTTTATTATTAGAATTGTGCTATAGATTTCACCTGTATCGTGATCTCAAATTCCAAAAATATAGATCAAACTGATATTTTTTTCGTTTATATGTTGGTTTTAACATTATGTCGTATGCAAAACTGTGATTCGGATATTATTTAGGTGTTTCGACTAGGTTTATGGAAGCCAGAATCCGATTTTAATAACCTTAAAACTACTGTAAAATCTGTTATTTAATAGAAGTGTATTTTATGATGTTTTTCCATTCTGAACGCGTCCAACGCTTTTTTAAAAGATATATTAATGCGATAAATATATACTCGAAACTAAAAATTTTCTTTTTTATAGATTTTTATATGTAAAGTTAATATCATCATCGTCATCATTTCAGCCGTAAGACGTCCACTGCTGGACATAGGCCTCCCTTGTCCATCCCTTGGACTTCCATGCATACCTGTTATTAAGTAAATATAGTTATAGAAAACATAAAACAATTATATATTTATAAGAACCGCAATAAAGCAACTCTTGCCTTTCAAATTTGATTATTTTAATTTATGTGCTCAAACAATGCCTTTTCCTTGTTTTCCGTTTTTTCTTTGTTTGTTTGAATGTAATGTTTGGTATTGGTTATCCAATATTTTTCTTTTGTTATAATATTTGTCTTAATGTATGGGGGTGCTGAAAACTGGCGTTCAGACGCTTGTGGTGGCCTCCGCCGTGGGGCATACAACCGAGCTTTATCGCCATTGAAGCTACCTTTACTATAATAATTTTAGTGCATCCTTTTTTATTGTTGTTTTATGTTGTATTGGTAAGTTTTAAATAAATAAATCTATGAAATCTCATAAGTCACGTGTAGAATTATAAATTCGTGAAAAAGTAAACAAATATTTAAACTTTTCAGTTCTTTTGTTACTTTTGCTAAATTAGTTTCGCCTGTTCATCTCAGGTTTGGGTAGGCTTCAAACCGATGGCAAAGTCAATGACATTCAAATGTGATTGTAAATCGTAATTGTAAAATATTTTTTTTTGAACTAAACATCGTTCCTGGAAATCCCAGATGTTGCAGCGCATATGGGATAATTCAACAACTTACATGTAACCTCTTCAGTAGTCCAGTATCGGTGTCGGCATTTGCGTTCGCTGACTGCTTGGCGGTGTTCCAAAATTGCTTCTGCGCGGAGTATCTGTTCATGGGGCATATTTTGAACAGACAATCTGAAATTAATTAATATCACAAATCAAACACGGGAATGTCATCTGTTGATAAATAATGACTCAATACCCATGGGTGAGCCATGCTGAAGCATGCTAACGCACTGATTGAACCGACTCGTCCAGGCTCACATAGCATCAGCATACTTGTACTATTTCATTGAATCAGTGAGGATACCGAAGGCCCATAAATTTTAAACGGTGCAAAAATTTGGCAACACAACTAAATGTCCATTGTTGGCGGTAATCTCTCACCGCCAGTAAACCTGTCTGTCCCGTTGTTTGCATGTATTTAAAAATTCTAATGTAACTGCAAGAAAATCAGGGTAATCAGATTTAATTCGGAATTAAAATTCAAAAAGCAGTGTTGTTCTTTAAATATATCTCATTTGTTATACTTTAAATACATTTTAACCTCTTAGTACACTGCGGTATGCTGAATAAATACATAACAATAAATTATATTGCTAATTTGAAGACGATTTCATCTAGAAAAACAATTTAGATAGAACTTATCTCGAATGGACTTTATACCTATTCAATTCAGTTGCTAATTAAAACGTAATGTGGGCAGAGATCGATTCACTACTCTCCTGATATATAATAGAATCTTTTGCATAACTATTACGGAAGCTAGAGATATTTAAAAGAGATTACTATTTTTTTTACATTACGGCAACGCACTCGTATTCCAGTTGAAGCTATGGGATCATGGGTTGATAATAATATCCTAGGGTTTGCCTTTAAAATATTGGTGCACTCTTTTTTTGAAGGTCCAACTCGTATTTGTTTGGAAATACTACAGGAAGCTGATTCCAAAGAGTAACGCTGAACGACAAACATCTAGGTGAAATGGATGAAATAATATTCTGCCTCGATGTTCGAGGATGAATCTCATATGCATCTTAGCCACTTCCTTAGAAACTTATAAATGATAAATACCTCGGAACTTCTTGGGTGGATTGGTGAGATCGCCAGCTTCTGGACACACCACGCATCTGTCATCTACCAACCTAGAAATAACAGTCATAATGAAAACTCAAATACGACTTTTTTATAGTATAGCGGACAACGGAGCAGGTGGGTCTCCTCTATGGCAATAGAACATCGCCGCCCATGAACAACCGCGCCACAATCCGCGCGTCGGTTGCGTTTCCGGCTTTTTACGCCGCTAAAGCGGTCTACTATGGTAAGACATCACCGTTGCCCATGGACAACCTTGCCACAATCCAAGCGCCAAATAAATTATATTTTTTTTCGGACCGTGATCGAAACCGATACCTCTCGCTTCATGGTAGACTTATAAGACTATTTTAAATCGTTTGGCATTTGTAGTAAGTACTACTAGGTAACAATTAGATATTTAACTAGATAAATAAGATTAAAATAAGTTTTTGTGAAATAAAGTACTAAATAAGTATACCTAATTCAGATTTATATAGCAAACTACTATCTACCTTAAATTTTATCTAGCAAGATTGTAAATAAGTTAAAAGATCTAATAAGGGTGACAGTACTAGAATTTTTAAATAAGCAAAGCTTTACACTGTTCCTATTATTATATTATATATTATTATAGCACACGATTTACATACTTATAAATATTAAATTTAATCATCAAAATAACTAAAAATTCAATATATTTCAAAGATCGTTAAGCTCTAGCTAAAATTACGAAGAAAAGCATACCAGTCCGCAGAACTTCTGTTGATAAAAAAAATATATAAATAAAAAAGTACGTTCATAAAAAGTACTTACACACTGTCGGAAGTGAAACCTCTATGGCAAATTAATTTTTAAATTTCTATTTATACAAATCTTAAACTATAATTTTCCGAGAATTAGAGGAAAGGAAAAAAGAAGATATGTTCGGAATTTAATGAATTTGTTTGTAAAAATAATTACACATCATAAATTTAATTCTTTTCTTCGATAGTTACATTATTCGGCACGATTTCTATAAGTATTGTTGTGACTAAAATATTATGATTTCATGCTACGTACGCCTTTTCAGCCCCGTTCACAGAGTAGGTTTCTACAGGTCGGTTTCGTACGCAACGTACGCATGGCATCATATGCAAAAATGCACTAATTGGGTCAGCTCGTCCGAAGTGATGAAGTGACCACGAGCTCACAGAATATTCAGCGTGAAACGATACTGTGGTTCGCAGAGTGAGTGAGGATATAGAGGCTCTTAAAATTGCCGCTTAAGAGGCATAAAAAGCCGGTAACACAACCAATGCGCGGACTGTGGAGCGGTTGTTCATGGGCGGCGCTGTTCTCTTACCATATAGGAGACCCAACTGATCAGTTGTCCGCTATAGAATAAAATAAAGAAGTATCACTTCAAAGTATAAATAACTGTAAATTAATTATTCTATATTCTGCTGATTGGCAATATATCATGTTACATCTGCTTAGTATTAATGAAATTGCGCGTAAACAATATATTTCAGGATATAAATACAATATATTGCAATATTATTAATGCTCACAGAAATATTCCAAACATAAACAAACATATTGGAGCGAATTTCAGTTTAACACTCTTCTATCATGGTATAGCGGACAACGAAGCAGGTGGGTCTCCTGTATCAGTGTTCCGCAAAAAGGTTTAATTTTTAAAGGTACAGCCACCACAAAAAAACATCCTATTATTATTATTATAAATATATAAAATTATATTATTCTTAATCATTATTTATTTATTAAGTACCAAAACAATGAAATAAAAATCTCTCGCTCTTGCGCTCGCGTGAAGATGAATACCCAAATACTTTCTTACCTTTACTTATTACTGAAAAAAACTTTATAAGAAAACCTTATTTTCCGAGGAATATCGAACGACAGAGGTACACCAGTATATCGCGGTACAAACTTTCCGGAACACTGTCCTATATAGTAAGAGAACACCGCCGCCCGTGAATTTTGTTGTGTTGCTGGCTTTTTTTACGTTGGTAGCGCGCCGGCGGTTCAAAACACTGTATAAGTACCATTTTACACTAAGTATTCTGTGAGTCCATGGTATCATTTCGGACAAGCTGGTTTCGAACAATTAGTGCGTCAGCATATGCTTCAGCATGGCTCTGCCATCGGAGAAAATAAATAAACATTTACTAAATATGTATACAAGTATAAATACAAAATTAAGCAATA
Organism: Delias oraia; assembly: GCA_018230265.1. NCBI lineage: Eukaryota > Metazoa > Arthropoda > Insecta > Lepidoptera > Pieridae > Delias > Delias oraia. The sequence goes on from DWCF01003957.1 coordinate 5,636, forward strand.
AACAGAATAGAAACGGATGAAATTAAAAAGTATAAAATAAATATTTTAGTACACATAAAAAAGTATCTACGTTAATTCATACAAAAAGTAATAGAAAAATAAAATAAATTTCAAGGAAAATATCTTAAAATAATTCAAGCAAATAAGTCTTAGTTTATATATTCATACTTTACATATGAAATTTGCGTTTTGTACCTTTTACTGTGTACCTTTCAAGCTAATTCACCTCACGAATAAGTATACCACAATATAGGATCTTTCAAATAAGGCGGGCTGATGTTATTAATCTGTGGCCGCCATTTTGTTTTGGCATATTTTTGTGGTGTAAAGTGTAGTGTTTGTTAGTACAAATGTTGCGCACATTGCGCCCATTTTACAGCAGACGCGGTGGTCCTTCAAAGTCTTCAAACTCTCCAACGATTGGTGAGAAAATTTGAGTTCGGTTCGGTAAACAAGCAACCAACAGCTTTACGTCAAAGGAACGCCAGAGCGGCTGAGAACATCGCTGTACGTGAGAGTATTCAAGAGACTCCAGGGCAGTCAATTTCTCGCTGTGCACAAGAATTCAGCCTTTCGCAGACTTAGAGACTCTTACGTCGGGACATGGGCGTACATCCGTACAAGATCCAACTGACTCAAGAGACCGTGTTTTCGCTGATTTTAATCGTTCTTGTTTAAAGACTCCATTAAATATAATAATAACCAATGCTTCAAATAGAATAAAGGTTTATCACTAACATCCCCGTCTCTATGTAAATTTATACAAAAACTTATAGAAAAATATGTCAAATATGTAAAGAAATTAGTATTTTTTTTATTAGTATTAGTATTTATTTGAAATTGGCCGCGCTTAGCGTTGTCACTGTATATGAACGAAGTAACATGTTGCTTTGATGGCGGCGCCAACTTGGAACATAATTACAATAGAGTGATAAAAACTTATGTTAAATTAAACACTAATTATAGTTAAAAAGTTGTGTGAATGGAGGGATGTTGTCAATAGACTTTTAATGTCTTTGTTTTATTTTAAAATAAGAGGTATTGCCAGCTTAAGTGATCTTCTTATACTTATTTCATCTTATATTTATTTTTCCAATAAAATTATAAGTTTATTACGCCTAATAATACAGTTTACTGTATGATAGAGTAAAGATTGAATTACTGACCCTAAAGTGCTGAGAAAGCCTGCCACTGACCCCTCCGCGTAGAGGGAGACGATGTCCCCCAGGTGCAAGAAGCTGTCTCCCATCCTGACGCCTGACGCTCCCCATGCAATGACACCTGCGAACAAAGAAGCAACTGTTAACAATATAAAAACAAATGAATAAATATCTCATTTAAGCGGTATACTGCTGTGATGTCAAGGCGACCTCTCAGTCTCCGGTTCGTCTCATATGTATAAAAAGTGTAATTTATTTCGTCTATGACAGTTTTAACACTGTTTTACCCGTGGGAGAGCCATACTGAAGCATATAGCCAGCTTGTCTGAAATGATACCACAGGCTCATAGAATACCAGCGAGAAACGTATGTACTGCGTTTCGCTGAGTGAGAATATCGGTGGTCCTTAAAATTATATCGCTTAAGCGGCGTAAAAACCCGGCAACACAACCAAAGCGCGAATTGTGTTGCGGTTGTTCTGTTGGCCTGCTCCATTGACCACTTCATATAATATGTATGATAAACTTAGCAGCTTAGAAGAGGCACTTAAAAATATTAAATAAAACTTTTAGGAAAAAAAATTCAACCCATCTAGAATTTACTAAAAATTTAAAAATACATTTCATTGTATTAATAAAAAGCCGCAATTTTTTATGTTCAAATGTCACAGGCAGACCAACACGCTATACTTAAAGCCGCTTTAAAAAAACATAGATGCCTTTTCTAGTCTCTATAAATAATGTAATATTCAATGAATATATGAATAAGATTATATAACTTTTGTTATTTCTTGTTTACGTATCTGTACATTATGATTCGCATTTATATTTTTGTTACTTTACTACGCATTTTCTTGTCGAATCAAACAACGAATATAAATGAAAAATTATGTTTTTGACTTTTTTATGGTATAGCGAACAATGAAGCAGTTCTCCTATATGGTAGGAGAACATCGCCGCCCATGGACAACCGCGCTACAGTCTGCGCATTGCTTGTATTATCGGATTTTTTAGCCACTTAAGCGGCATTTTTAAGGGCCTCGGATATCCTCATTCAGCGAAACAGTAGAAACACCGGTTTAAGTACAACTACTATTTCACGTTGAGTATTCTATGAGACCGTGGTATCACCTCGGACGTGCTGACCCAATTGGATGGATATCGGTGTGTCGCCCAACGTTTGTATAAGTAAATAATGGTTATTATTGACTTTTATAGTAATTTCTTTATTTTCAGGTAAGATTATTTTTTAGTTTAATTTAAGTGGAGGTTATGTACCTACTCACGTCGCAATAAACAAAACACTTTTAAAATATTAAATTAAAATTAAAGTTTATTTCTACACTCTGAAAATTTTAAATAAATGTCTTACAAACATATCTATAATTTATTTACTGTGACTGTAATTAAGATAAAAAAAAGTAGGAGGCAGCGCAATAATCATATTTTTGCCCCGGCTTGAAAACATAGATCCGGGTTGAACTAAATACTAGCTCAAAGGGGTCGGCTGTACCTTTTTGCTGGTATTTTCACGAGATGGATCGTGTTTCAGAATTCCAATAAACTAAATAAGTATTCAATTAAAAACTACTGCTTAGTATTTTTACTTAAGTCGCCTTAGAATTGATATCTTTAATAACAAATTTGTAAAGAATCTAAAGACTGGTTACTAAATGGTATTATAAGTCTACCACGGAGCGAGAGATAGCGAGTTCGAATTCCGGTCCGGCCAATTAAAATTAAATTTATAATATATTCAGTCTCTGGAAGGGCTTGACATTGGCCGGGCGAATGTCTTAACACTGTCGCAACCGTGGGAGAGCCATGCTGAGGTATATGCTAACGCACTTATTGGGCCGCTTCTTCAAATGTTGCCACGGGGTCACAGAATACTCAGCGTGAAATGGTACTTGTACTCTGTTTCGCTGAGTGGGTGAGGATATCGGAGGCTCTGAAAAATGCCGCTAAGAGCCGCCGGCCTAAAAGTAACACTGCAAGCGCGGATTGTAGCGCGGTGGTCCATGAAGGGCGGTGCTCTCTTACCATATAGGAGACCTATCAACGTTGTCTGCTATACCATCAAAAAAAGATTACGTACTCCTTGATCTAAATCAAAAACCTCTCGTTAATAATTCTCGTCTGAATAATAAAGTTTCAACAAAGCTTAAAACAACAATTGAGGCACAATAACGCAATGCATAATGGCATCCAATTTTCATCGACAACTTCGTAGAAGTATGATCTTTAACACTTTAAGTTACGTATTATATTGGCGTATTGCTTTTATTTGTTTGTATAAACCGGCTGGTTTACATTTTGATGAAACAATTCGTTCTCTCTACAATTCAGGGACATTGTAGCATTAAATGACGAAAAAACATATGTATTCGATTTTTTTAAGGCGGATAGAATTAAAAATAATTGATACATTTTTTTATGGAAACTGTGGCAAACGAGCTGGAAGGTCACCTAAGAGAAGCACTCCTCCGCCCATGGACACCCCTCGCCCTTGCAGTAAACAGTAGAATACCTTTCGAAATACAACTGCCACTTAACGCTGAGTATTCTGTGAGCTCGTGGTATCACTTCGAACGAGCAGACCCAATTAGTGCGTAAGCATATGCTTCGGCATGGCTCTACCGAGAGTGAAAAATTCTAATTTTTTTGCAAATGCACAGTTTGCCTTCCAGTTTTCATAAAAAACTTGTCCCACTCTATGCATATAGTTACATTCTGTTAGGAACGTAGACGTTAACAGACAAGACTAGAGGTAGAAAGCTAAACAATATTTCATATCATGCAAAATATCAAACAAAACGAAATTGGCAGACGCCTATACAACGATTGTTTGTTTACGATTAACGTGTATGATTTATTCTTTGAAGTCTTTGTTTTACGAACAGAATGATGAATGGAAATATGATTTTTCAGTAAATGTCTCACATCAAACAAAAAATAACTCAAAAATATGTTACATCTGATGAATTTCTGGAAATGAATAGATCACTTTATTATCGTGATTTCAAACATTTGTTAAAAGTCGAATAATTAACACAATTTTTTTGATGTCACCTTATTACAATTTTAAAATGTTTCTTCTCTATTATTTTAAAATTAAAGCCTTATTCTGGCAATCGATACGGATACAATACTGCGTCTGTGTACTGTGATATTTTCCTTCAAGATAATAAAGCAACTATTTTACTTTATGTCATGTAATGAGAGTTCTTAAGCTAAGTGATCTTAAAAGTCTACGAAGTATCGACTTCGATCCCCCGTTCAAATAGAAACTTATCGTATATAGAAACTTATCGTATATACAAACTTGCTCGTTTATAATATTTTATTATTATAGTAGGATATACATACTTCATCACACCGAAAAGGTAAATAGTTTCTGTGAAATTTTAAAATACTTGCTCTGGCGCGTACTTAAGAGACTGTAAAATATTAATATTTTTAAAAAAATTGGCGGCAAACGAGCAGGGGGCTCACCTAGGGCAAGCGGTTCTCCGCCCATGGACACCCTTGCAGAGCCCTGGGTGCGTTGTGGAACGACAAACATCGAGGCGAAAGCGATCAAACTTTGCATTCTGCCTCGATGTTCGATGGTGAAATTCAGCATCAGGTATCAGTCCAAACAGCTGCTCCGAACATTCCCCATGATACATGCGATAAAAGATGCTGAGCGAAGCAACATCTCTACCCAGCGTCAAAGAGTCAAGCCGAATAAATAAGCAAAAAAATGTTTTCTATCAGTACACACATACACAGACAACTTACCCATCGTCAATACAACTCAACCAGTTTCATCAGCAGTTTCAGCATATGACAAGAGATATAGAACGTATGCAATATTAATTTATAACACAAACGTTTCAGGTCCACGAACCAATAAACTAATAGTAGAACAAGCAGACCCAATAGTACATAACATGGCTTTTGATTTATAACCATCGGAAATGACGGCCGAATATTCTGTGGCAGAAGTTACGTCGAATTATCTAATCATCACATTATACGCAACTATGAAATTAGCTTGGAACTTTTTGAATAATTTTTAATCTGTAAGCCTTTAGTTGCTTAAATATTGGCAACTCATTTTATGCACTGGCAACACAGCAAACACTCAGACTTGAAAGGTTTATTCGAATCTGAAACACTGTATATTTTTATTCAAATAAGCCAGCAACATGTAAAACATCTGAAGAGGTATTATACCGACAGTCAGTACAACCAATAGGTGTCATGTATTATCTGACACTAACTTTTACCGCCTGATAGAGATCAATCAATATGTGAAGTGGGTGCGTATTAGAACTAATCAAGCAAAACCTGCCTCTGGTAAATATAGAAGGACCTCAGGCGTAAAGCTCGCTGACCTATAAAAATCTTTTATACCTCCTAGGGCGCTTAAAATATTCAACGAAGTTTGAACAAAAACGTTTATTTATTCAGCATTTAACAGAATCCGAATCATAATATTTTTAAAGCGTTTGGTAAACTTTGAATTTGCTTTTAGGAATTACATATATGCATAATTATGTGAATCTATTGTTTATACTAATTCCTACGACTGTTTTCCTCCGTTCATACATCGCAATAACTTATTTCGGCTCAAAATATCATATTACAAATTGTATTATTATCTATGCTTGTAAATTAAGAAGGTATATTTATACCTTCTCATCATAATTAATCATTTGATTACAACCCCAACCAACAAAACATAAAAGCGTTATACGCTCTTAAATACTAATAAAATAATATTTAAAACAATAATATGAGTTTTATTTACATTTACTGTTGGAAAAAGTCGTATCTGGTATCCAGCGGAATAGAAAAACAGGTATTTTCAGTGTCCCGTAGCTTAGTGGTTTTATAAGACTAGCCCGTGTGAGAGCCTTGCTGAAGCATATGCTAACGCGCTAACTGAGCCGGTCGAAGTGATACAACGGGCTCACAGAATACTCAGCCTGAAACGGTACTGTATTTCGCAGAGTGAATGAGGATATCGATGACCCTTTAAAGTGCCGCTTAAGCGGCGTAAAAAGCCGGCAATGCAATGCGCGCAATGCCGCAATGTGCGGACTGTGGTGCGCTTGTTCGTGGGCGGCGGACTCCTACTACCATTTAGCAAACCCAACAACTCTTTTGCCCGTTATAGAATAGAAAAAACGAAAAGACAGGTATCGGGTTCGACCTCGATTGGGATAAAAAATTATAATTTATTTGGTCTCTGGAATGATAAGATAGTGGCCGGGCATGTGTCTTGTAAAAAACCTGGAACAAAATCGAAGGGCGGATTGTGAGACAGTTTGCCATGGGCGTCAGTGATATCTTACCATAGAAACCCGTCTCCGTTATCCGCTATACTATAAAAAGTCGTACTGATAAACAAATGACGAATAATAAATTCATGTAAATATGTATATATAAATGACGAATAATGAAAATACGATTGGAGTATCCTTGCATAAATTGTTTAAGTAAAGGCTTGTACTATTTCCACATCATTTATTACATCATTGTAACTCGATGTAACATGGTTGTACCCAAATTAGGAGTGTCGTGATAAAGTATATCGGAGTCAAACAGGAAAACATAACGCACTGATAACGGTAAATAATACTTTAGATTATCCAACACTTAAGCTGCCTCAATTTATTTCGAGAATACATCACATACAGATGATTATCTTAAATTAAATACTCTGTCACTCTCTCAAATGCGAGTATTTGCCAGCGGCCTCCACAGCCGCGGGTGTGTTGCCGACCTTTAAGGAATAAAAAATTAGCTGTTGCGAAAATGAGACAGAGAAAGATGTGATTTAATAAGTGGATAAATGTATATAGAATAACGGAAACAAGTAAATAAGTGAAAAGAGATTACGCGTGGAAGGTCCAATAGTCAGTTGCCCGCCTTAAATGTAGAGATATACTTTTTTATTCTTCAAATCATATTCATTTTCACCCGTGGGAGAGCCAAGTTGAAGCATATGCTGATGCACTGATTGGGCCGGCCGCCCGAAGTACCACGGGCTCGCAGAATACTCAACGTGAAACTTGAACTGGGTTTCGCAGAGTGAGTGAGGATATCGGAGGTCCTTAAAAGTGCCGCTAAGTAGAGTAAAAAGCCACACAACCAATGCGCGGACTGTGGCGTGGTTGTTCATGGGCGGCGGTGTTCTCTAACCACATAGGAGATCCACCTGCTTCATTGTCCGCTATAGAAAAAAAATATTGCTTTCGAATTACCTCTGTAGGCAACTGATATCAGTATTGCGCGACACCAAATGCCTTAAAAAGCGCGGTTATTGAAAGAGAAACAGGTGATACGAATGAAACTCTCGATATTCGATGATGAAATTAACCAGATGTAGTCTAAACAACTCCTTAGAACATTTCACAGATGCGTTCGTATTTCGGAGCTGAAAGCCATCACGTAACACAATAACATGTATATTACGATAAAATCTAACAGAGATTTTGTTGATACACAACTACATGAAAAAACTGTCCTAATTGGTCAGCAATGACGCAGTTCCAAAATGAATGCTGAAGTTTGACTAACCGCTTACTTATAAACAGTAGGTATTTTAATTAAAACATTTAATATTTTATCACTCGCTGCTGTTCATTTGTTTTTGGTAAAACTGTACAAGAATTTTAGAAAATCTTATTTCATTGACTTTCTAACTTAAGCAGAATTGTTCTGTAAAAAGTAAAAAATAATGGTAAAATATAGGAATAACACGTGCGTAATTTTTTTTACTGTTTATATAAAAAAATATTTTTGATTTGGCGTTCTTTAAAAAAATAAACCGATTTTATACGGAGTAGCTTCTTGGTTGCATTTTATTACCAACACGCATTAGATACAATAAAACTACTTCTAAACTAACCGAAAAATTTAGATACCGAATTCTGCCTAACTTAGCCTAACCTAAAGTAGAAATGAGAAAACAAATACTAGGCATTATTTTCACAATTTCACGTAATTTCGCGAGCACTTCCACAGTGCCTATGTGCCGACAGAATACTACCTTCTCATAGAAACATACAATTTCATTACAGAATGAATAATGACTGACTGGCTCTTACTTTTGTTTATGCGTGTCTCTCATAACCGTCTGACATATAAACATTCATATAAACATTCGTTTTTAAATACCAGTTGTGGAACTCCGGTTTACTGTTATGTTATAATTAATAAATGGAGAACAAAAACACTGAAATATGATATAGAAAAAAATAATACCAAAAAACAGAGATGTTTTTCACAAGGACTGAGCGTTTTTTAAGGCATTGTCTGCTGCGCACTGCCATTTTGTGGAATCAGCTTCTACAGATGTATTTCCAAACCAATACGATTTAGGGACCTTAAAAATTGAGCTTACCTATCCCAGAATGCTGACAACGCACAATTTTTGCCACGGGTTCAGAGATTACCAGCGTGAAACAGTACTTGTACTGTTTTATTGAAAAAGTGATGATATTTGAGGACCTTGAAATGGTATGCTGCAGCGTCGAAAGCCGACAACGCAATCAAAGTATGGATTCTGGTATGGTTGTCTATGGTCGGCGATCATCTCTTACAAAATCCCTTTTGAAAAACAAATTGACAATTTCAGCCCCTTGACCAAGACCTGCACCAACCGTACCAGAAGTTTATTTTTATGTGAAGCTGTGAGTACAAATTCTTATACGAACTGGTTATGACATCATCTTGAAATATAAAAAATCCGCACAGTACGTTAATCAACTATTATTAAACATAATATATAAGAAACAAAAATACTTTGTCATTATTCTTGAACTATCAATTTGTCTGCTCCCTTCACAGTCACGCTTAAAAACCGCCGATTCAGACTTCTTGGCGTGCCACGGACGCCTATTACTTACTTTTGTTACTTTTGGGTCTCATCCAAAAAAACCTAACAAATTTTCAATAAGAACAAAATGACTTTATGATTCTCCTATCTTATACTGCCCCGTACTGAACACTTTCAACTTAGCGTGAATTTTTTTATTGTATAGCGGAGAACGGAGCATGTGGGTCTCCTATATGCTAATAGAACACCGCAGCACATGAACAACCGCGCCACAGTCTGCGCATTGGTTGTGTTGCCAAGCGGCACTTTGAAGAAAATTGCTACAGAATGGGATATAAAGTTAAGCAGGCTTGGATATATAATACCCTAAGATTCAAATTTATTAAATTCCTTCATATTTGAAGAACTACGAACATCTTTAAAAATGACTTCAAATGGATTGGCTAGGCTAGGAGTTTCTATGGGCGTAGGACTGCTTATCCTTGGTGAGCCTCAGGCTCGTATGCCACCGTTTCCATAAAAAAGAGCAGTGTTTATAAACCATTTTATATTATATCACTTTCGTTATAATAATGAAAATAACTATTCAATTAACTTCAATTAAGATATTTTTTATTTATCGTGCTACCAATTTTAATATTTATTTTTCTGTTAATAGCTTATAATTTTGTATTGTATGTCCAAGTTTGGGTTGGTTATTAATTTTAAAAAAAAGGAAAAGTAAAAAATCATACGTATACACGTGTTTAAAACTTGAATATACCTAACTTACTCGTATCGCAGAGTGTAGAAACTGAACGCCTTGATGTTAGCCTCCCAGTAAGAAGATTATTTTGCATATATTTTACATAATATAATCTAAGAACAACTATTGTTTCTAAAATTTTCTATACAGACACCAAGAACGGCGAGTTTTTTTTATTCTATACGTGTAACTGAGTAAGCGAGTCTCCTATATGATATGAGGTCACTGCCGCCCATGGACAAATTACCATGGTATATATTTTTTCTTTTTTATAGTATAGCAGACAACGGAGCAGGTGGGTCTCCTATATGATAAGAGAACACCGCCGCCCATGAACAACCGCGCCACAGTCCGCACATTGGTTGTGTTGCCAACTTTTTCCGCCGCTTAAACGGCAGTTTTAAGGGCCGCCGATATCCCCGTCACTCTGCGAAAGAGGCTCTCTATTTTCACGCTGAGTATTAAATGAGCCCGCGGTATCACTTTGTACGAGCCGGCCCAATTAGTGCGTCAGGATGTCTGACCCACGAGTAAGACACTCGCCCGGCCACTATTAAGCCCTTCCAAAAATCCACTAAATTAATAAGTTTATTCAGATTGGGGATCGAACCCGGTACATTAAATTAGCTTACAAGCTCTTGGCCACGAGGCTAATTTCTATATATTATATAGACGCTTTGGGAAATCCACTGTACATGCAACCAAAAGATATGTGCTAATAATAAGACTGTTTCAAAATATTATTGGAATTAATTTTTTTTTTTATAAAAACCGAATTCAGAACCAGCTATGAACGAGTATAACGGACATATATATAGATACGGTCATTTTTAAAGACTGTAAAGTAGTACGGTATATCTTACTAATTGTAGTACATAGCATCTTTCATATACAAGGACATCGACACTCAGAAGCAGCATAACATTATACAGTGGATAAATACCCAAGCTGAGAATTGTGATTCGCAGGAGACGCCCTTTTACGCTAGTTACGGCTAAAAATCAAATTCACGGCGTGCGAAGCTGTGATGGCCGTATTGCCGACCAAATAGCCCTTACAAAAAAAAATTGGATATATAAAACCTTAAAATGACATTATTAGGTACCTAAAAATATGATATATTACAAAGATGTTATTCAAGCCTCTATATTTGAAGAAATTAAACTATAGAAAATATTTAAATAAACGGGTTCTATTTAAAAAACCATGAATTCATCTCTGAAAAAATTTACCTCTCAATACAAGCATTTCTAGATTTTTTTTAAATAATTTTGTATGAACACTGGCTAAAAATGTGACTGGTCACAGAAGGTATCAAAATAATAATAATAATAGTATGTAAATATATAATATAATGAATAATCAGTTTCAATAAAAATCTAAATTGCTATCACAATTCAATACTGAGTTTGGTGTGTATGCTGTGGTATGTCGGCTAAACAATTAATAATTAATAGCCTGTACACAATAGCCAAGTTTATCAGATCGACCATTAAACACTGTCCATCATTCTCAGTATCTAATAAATTGTAGCATAAGAAACATACACTTACAAATGCCTATAAACCTTTGAAACGGTGTTAAAATATTATTATGTGCACATATATATTATGCCTACTAAGGAATTTACTTATAATTATTCCATTTTGTGTGAAAACTGACTTGATTATGAAGATTCTCTTTTAGGACTGTTGGAGTCTCTTATATTTTCAATACACATCAGTCTAGAAATTTTACTAAAAAAATTTCTAATGAAAATAACAACTATAAAACAGTCAACATTTGTAAATACCATTACAGCTTATGAAGCAAAACAAATTATTATTTTTTAAAATAAATGACAGCAATTCCTAGCATAATTTATATCTTGTGTAAATTTATAGTTTATCATTCTAAATCTATAACATTTGTAAATATTATTACAGCTTATGAAGCAAAACAAATTCAATTTCTTTACATAAATAGCAATTCCCATCATAATTTGTATCTAGTAGTAATTTTGCATAAGAGCAACTTAAACTTACAAGGTGCTAAGTGATGTAATAAGCAAAGTGAACATGTGAGTGCTATGTGTTATCAATCAATTAATTAGATGAGAACATCTGAGTTCCATTTACAGCAAATTAGTAAGTGGATGCATATTGAAATGCAATTAAGAGATCATTTAACAATTTACAGTTAAAATACTAGGAATTTAGGTTTTATTATAAAGAAAATAATGTTTTTGAATAAAGCAAAGAAGCAGTCTCAAGCTGATATAATATATAGCTATGTTTAAGCTAGGAATATAGCTATACTCCTAGGACTATATTGTCATTAAGTTATATTCAGGAGTAATGTTTAAGTTTAATATAATGACTAACATTATTTATCAAATAATTGAACAGCCAGGCTATAATTATATGTTGATATTAAATGTATAATATCTGTCTGTAATACTATGTTATAATTATAAGCTTATGTTAAATGACATTAATTTTTATCCATGAAGTAAACAATTTATGTAGATACAATAATGATAGATTAAATATATATATATTCAAATTTTGTATACTAAGTTATCAGAATTATATGGTGAT
>DWCF01003958.1:0-17942 GCA_018230265.1 Delias oraia
TAGCAAGACCAAGACCAATACCAGGTGTATTGGCGCAAGACCAAGACTAAGCTAAGTCTTGCATTTGGGCAACACTAGAGTCAGCCAGTTATTAATTTTAAAAAAATACAGAGAGTACTTTTAGAGAGCCACGTAGCTTAATGGTTTATAAAGTCTGCCATGAAGCTCGAAGTATCGGGTTCGAACCCCGGTCCGTGCAATAATAATTTAATTTATAATTTATTCGTTCTCTGGAAGAGTCGCATAAATACTGTCGCATCCGTGGGATAGCAATGCCGAAGCATACGCTTACGCACTAATATGGCTGGCTCGTCCAAAATGATACCACGGACTCACAGAATACTCAGCTTACAAACGGTACTTGTACTGTGTTCCGCAGAGTGAGTGAGGTTATCGGAGGTCTTTCAAAATTCCGCTTAGTCGGCGTAAAAAGCCGGCAACAGAACCATGCGCGGACTGTGGCTCGGTTGTTCATGGGCGGCGAAGTTCGCTTACCGTATAGGAGACCCATCTGCTCCGTTGTCCTCTAAAGAATAAAAAAACAGAAATCCTGCGTATATATTGCAGTATAAAACTTATATATAATAGAAAAAAATTGATAAATAATAATTAAGTTCCAAACCATCAAATAACGACGTCGCATCTTTTAAAAAAAAATACAAAATACAAAATTTTATGTAAAAAATGTGTTATCTGCTTATGTAATTAATAAAATTAGTTAAACCCATACTAATAAAACTGCAACTGAACAACGTTAAAAGCTCTTTAGAAATAATTCACGAAGCTCTGCACTTAGTTCCGGCACGTCTTTGAAATTGTTAAACGTATTTATTACAAGGCACTGAAATGTGCAAAATCAATTAAATTTATAAAGCAGGTAGTCTATATAAAGCCTTAATTTAGTGAATGTATTTCATACCGTTATGTATTTCAAGAATATGTTATAATATATAAATTTTGCCTTAAGGATTTTTCTTGTACTATTATTTACTTTAAAACAAAGTATGTTTGTACGAAATGAGCTTTCACATCCGCTACAAAACTTGCTAAAGTTTTCAAGTCGGTAACCGCTGAACAATAATTGTGGTTCTCATGAGACGAAAGTTCATATAATATTCACTCAGTACTTATGATGATAATTTTAATGCCAATAGTCGTTAGTTGTTTGAGAGCCTCGTAGCTAAGTGATTTAATAGGTCTACTACGAAGCGAGAGGTATCGGGTTCGTATCCTGGTCCGGACAATTATAAATTATAATTAAATTAAATTATAATTTATTCGGTCTCTGGAAGGGCTTGACAGTGGCCGGGTGAGTGTCTTAATACTTCTACACCCGTGGGAGAGCTATGCTGAAGCATATATGGACGCACGAATTGGGTCGGCTCTTCCGAAGTGATACCATGTGCTCACAGAATACTCAACGTGAAACGGTACTTGTACTATGTTTCGCTGAGTCAGTGAGGATATCGGAGGCGGAAAAAGCCGGTACACACTATACTATACTATACTATAAAAAAGTTGTACCTACTGTTTATAAGTGTGTTAAAAAAATGTTTGCATTGTATAATATCGAGTAGGCTGGACCTACAAGTTTCAGGTTTCAAATTTCAGACCATTTATCATTCTCTTCGCTTGTATATCACCTTACGTTTCACAAAACCCCGCGCAACAGATGAGCCTTGCACAGACTGAGATACTTCCCAATAACAAGCTTATAACTACAAACGAAATATTTTAACGAGATTAAAGTTCGCATAGTCCGAGCGTGCATCAACTTTATTTTGCAGAACATGCGCAGACGATAGCGTTAAGAACTTTGGTTGTTACAGTAGTCTGCTAGAGTCCTTCGGATTCGCGCGTTTCTGCTGTCCTAGTAAAGCAACGGACTGTTATATGTAAGCATACTTAGATAGCATGTCGATGTGCCCTTAGTAGTCCCCGAAATAAGTGTGCTACGTTTTTAGTATTGGAGGTAAGCATATTGAAGTTACCTGTGCTTGCTTGATTCGTGAAGGTGTGTAGATGGTTGAGCGTGAAAGTAATACCTTTACTGTAATTAATGAGTCGAAATGTATCTTCGCATTTAAGTTCGTGAACTCAAAAATTAATTCATCTAATTTGCCAAAGTTTCTTGTAGAAGAAATTTGCTGCTAGTTGTACAATTACCAAATTATTTGATCTTTTTTATAGTAATTAAATTAATAATTTATTATGAATTAGATTGTAATTAAAATATTGAAATATACAAAATTTTGAATTCCTAATATAACAAAGTTTTAGAATATAATAAATAATTATATTTCCACATTAACATTTCTTCGTTGATTTGAATTGCATGTTACTAGAAATAATATAACTAATAAGATCCGTTATTATTAGTTTGTATCTAAAAATTCTGCTTTTTTAAAAGTTTATACAAATATTATATTATAATTAATAATTATAATGGATTTCACCTGAATAATTCCTTGTAATGATATAAAATTAACAATTAAATACTATTTTTTTTTCCATTTTACCTATAAACTATAGAAGACATAAAAACATATTTTTTAAATTTATTTAATATATAAGTATAGGATAACAGGTGGCATAAATTTGTACGTTTTGGTTCGTTATAACCATATAGATAATGTCACAGTAAAAAAAAGTTAATACTACTTTTTCATAGTATTATGTTTCACAAACAGCATATAGGGCTGCATGGAAATTCTCCAGAGCCTTGCGCCGCATATAACATGCAATTATGCGCCTATGACCCATTGAAAACCTTCGCAAAGCAAAAAGAAAATTACTTGTTTACACATATTAGAAATAAATTGCATGTATGTTGAATAAAAGTAACTTTATGAATTTAAAATTTTATAGACGCACCTCAAATTAATAATCTTCTTTTAGGAATCTCGGAAATGAATTAAATAATATAATATTTTGGAAAATAGAATAAAATTCAGCCAAACTGAACAAAGTTCTGATATCCTTTTCAGTTGTTCACAAAATTTTGTACTAAGATTTTTGATGATTTAAACGTAGAAACTTAGAAATATTTCTAGAACTCTGAAATAATAATTTGGCCGGCTCGTCAAAAGTGATTCAAAGCTCTATTTCATTCAGTGTGTAATAATAATACTGTGCTGATTGAAAGATTTCAGACTCCTGATTAATTATACCAATCAAGTGGCGTTAAAAGTCGACAGCGTAACAAAATGTGGTTATATGGCGCGGCTGTCCATGGGCGAATGTGTTCTCTTACCATAGGGTACACCCTACACTCCCTTGCCCACTATAAATTAAATAAAATCTATTATACAATGAAATATCTCTTAAATAAAGACTAAAAGCCCTTTTAACTGTAAATTCATACTTAAACGCAATTCATCTACTAACTTTACGTACATACTTTCCCGAGCATTTGTTAACAATACTCAAACGCTCGCTGACGGAATGTTTGAGTTTGAAAATTCATTCGTTTACTTAAAACACCGTGTGAACTAATTGGAGTTTTCAATCAAGAAATATACAACTTAACTTCGAATTCTAAATTAATATTGGATGAGATTGTTTCAAATATTAATAGCACTTTACTATATTGGACATGGATTTTGTTTGTTCAAATTGTGTTAACTGTACGAAATCGGTAGCACAAGTTTTAACTTATTAATTTAATATTTCTATTCTTCTCTCTTCATCAGCTCATCTAAGTCCACTGCTGGACATAGGCCTCCCTCAAAGACGCCCACCCGCTGCGATCTTGAGCGATCTGGATCCAGCGGTTGCCCATACGGTATAACCATAATTCATATATTTACTATATTGAAGTTTACCCCTTTGCAAATATTGTTGATGCTCTTTGCTAGGCGAATAAGAATTTGAAATAAGAACACAGGTATATATAGATTAATATTTTTTATTAGATAACATATAAAAACTTTTTCTTATGTATAAGCAAATATCAAAAATGGTCATGTCAATTGTCATTTGTAATGTCATTTGTCATTCAAAATGAATAATTGCACTATTTGTTCACGTTTAGTAATTCTGACAGCCTGCTCAGATACAAGTTACAATGTGTGAATACAAATGATATAGCAGTATTTAATTCACAATTGAGTCGTGATACTGTTCAACCATTGACCATTTGTATATTTTATTTAAATTTTTACATTTATTTAAATTAAAAAATTAAATTTACGTTTATTTATTAATGCTTACAAAATATATTACGTTTATTTCAAATTAATGTATTCAAATTTTAAAATTCTATTAGATATATAAGAAAAGTGTTAGAGTGGAGACCACGTACCGGCAAGCGCAGCGTCGGACTTCCGGCAAGGTGGACAGACTTTATAAAGGTCGCTGGAAGACGTTGGATGCAGGTTGCCTCCGAAAGGTATGCATGGAGGTCCAAGGGGGATGCCTATGTCCAGCAGTGGACGTCTTAATGTTGAAATGATGATGATTACATATATAAATTTACTTATAACTGACAATAAATACATATTAGATATATAAACTTATTTAAAACTAATTAAAATCTATAAGAGAACAAAATATGACAAATTGTAATAGAAAAAGGGCTGCCTCTTGATTGTGCGTGATTGTGCGTGGCATAAAATGCCCTGAAATATGCTCAGTTGTGTCAAGACAAACACCGAGATGAAACTTTATATGGTGCCTCGAATTACGATGATGAAATTTAGCTGAAAATATTAATCCAAACAAATTAAACTTATTCATATTAGATATAATTTTAAGGAATATAAAATATAATCTAGTTTTCACATGGAGGCATCTGTCATTCAAATCCTAGAATTACAGAAGAATAAAAGTTATCATTAAAGTTAAAACTTTTATCTGTAATTATGTCTAGAATTACTAATCCTTATAAAGGTCTTAATTCTTAATTAACACAGATTGATACGTATAAATTACCTTTACAAGAGATAAAAGTAATAGAATAACAATCTTGTTTATTTTTATTTATAGTCTTTCGAGTGTCCAAGAATAAATGTCTGCTCTATTTTCTATTAGGTCTCTCGAACCTTTTAATAGTGTGGCAAAATTAGTTGTCCTTATTATTCTAACGAATCATAAGATTTTATAGCTTGTTTAAAAGCTTTTATAGCCAAAATAGATGTAATCATTTTGGGATGGAGGAACAATATAGATTAGATTGAGATTGTGAATTTAATATTTACATATACAGATACTGTTATAACGTAGACGATTAATCTTACAACGGCAACTTTAGTTAACGCATTGAAAGTTTTATCACAGTTAGACTAAAATATTATTATTAAAATTTTAAAAGCAAAACCGCCGGATACCTCAACTTTCCGACACATAAATTTTTAAACCAATTTTTAACATTTGTTTAAACAATTGACACTTTTTTAAATTTACAATTTTAAGGAGTGTAACGTTATTTAACCAAAACGCAAGACTCCACGTCTAAAAAAAATAATTCAATTTAACTATGAAATATGAATAAATAGAAATATGTCAAACTATAAATACAAAAACGGCCATGTTTTTGGATGTTGTTTTCATTCTAAGTTTAAAATATTTAAGAAATTTTCATTGATTATTTCTTTGTATAGTTGATTGAAGAAGTAAACTAAATGATATTGCAAACTAGATTTTTAGAACTGTTAGATAAAATTGTGAAGCGGTCCACTGCTCATAGACACACTTAGTCTAGCTGGACTAAAGATGTTTTCCTGATCTATGCATAAGTGATTTTTTTTTTAAAACAAGATTACTATGTTTTTTCATTATTCGGATGTGCTACGAAAGAGTCGCCTTTTCGTAGTGCCAGTGTCGTACACATATTGGTTGCTTAGTATCTACGCATATAGTGCTATAAAAATTCTCTTTAGAGGCTAGGATAGTTTTACTTGCATATTTCAAAACTTGAATGATACCAATGATTACCCTTTTATGGAAAGGTTATGTATGTTACCGTTGCCCATCTATCTTTACCGATGGTACGGATGACATCTTTTTTACATAGAAATCAAGGGTATCTAATGAGTCAAAGTAGTCTGACCAGTAAACATTAATTTTTTTTCTCCATTAGTTAATTATAAAACAAAAAAAGATACAACGTAAGAATTGTCGCATTACGGTAGGCAAATTTGTAATGAATCAAATATAATTGATCGAAGTAATATATTATTATTATTTAAAATATTTTCTGTATTTTATAAATTTGTCACAATTAATGTCAATCAAGAAATTTAATTTGTGAGAAAACGATTATCGGTTGAAATTAAATTTACATAATTTTGCAATAGAATTCTCCGTCACAAACAATTAATGTTTGCGACCCTAATTTAAGCCTTTGTAATCCCTAGGGATTTTATAAACGCTCTTTCAAAATACGTACATATTCCAAGTAAATATTTAGCAAGTATTATATTGAAATATGTACGTCATTTAAATCTTAAAACTACTTCCCAATGACTTACTCTATGATAAACGTAATCAAATAACCGTCACTATATCCATCATCGATATCTATCGTATTTTTACGAAGTTATTCTTTATGAAGACAAATAAAATTTCTATGAATGTGTGAAAATCTTATTTACGACTTTATAGATATAATATTACTAAGTATAATATAAGGAATTCAAAAATACCTGTATATGTCAAATTACGTTTTTTTTATCCTACTTGATTCTAAATACATAATACATATTACATACATAAATCTCACAGGGCACTTCTTTAACATAGCCCGTTCTGACAGTTATAGATGTAATTCTATGATATCTGTTACATTCTAAATAACATAGTGCCGTACATATTTAATAATACCTGTCAGAATGTCAATTTCCTGACGTCATAGATTGCTTCGGTTTTGTCAGACATATAATGGACACATTTGATACCTGTGAATGTAGTTGATATATAGACGTTCCGTTAATTTAAATTTGTATGGAAATTGTTTTCAACAAATAAGGAACTCAAGTCTACATTAAAGGTTTTCGTAAAAATCGTATTTTCAAAGTAAGTTGCTTTACTTTCTTACCAATTTATACTATATTTTATTGACTTTTTTCTATTATTATATATTTAAATATTACTTAACTTGTTTTTTATTGTTTGTTTCCCATTTGTTTTCCTAAATCACTCTTAGTCTTCATAAAAATAAAGTTTCGATTTCATATTTTTTGTCATTTTGTTTTTACACAATTTATAGAAATGCGATAATACGTCTCCATTGGTAAAATTAATTGTAGTATTTATGTTTTAAATTTTATTTTTATAATGCTAGGAAGTAATGCTTACTATGCCAATAAAATATTTCCTCTATATGAAAAATATGTCATTTCTAACGCTTTCATACTTATGAATTCAAAATTGAATTGTATTTTTCAAATTAAACATGAATAAAAGGGAAAATATTGTCCTTATATTTTATAGAATATTGTTCGGTCTATGGACCAAATGTCTGTTTCGTCTTTTTCCATTATTGTATCTTCCTCGTATCCTCTATTCTATGGTTAGAAATTGGGGGTTTTGAATTAATATTATAGTAAGTATAATTAAAAATTGGTCCATTTTATGACGGACCAATAATAATAGGCGAATCCTAAAACAAATAGGGACAAAATGAATTTTTTAGCAGGGTGTAATTGCCGCTGTACTATACTTAAGTGTTTTTAGCAATATTGTTAAAAGCTTCTATTAAATTTTACTTTTTAGGCATTAAATTTAATAAATTTAAGCAGATTGATAACAAATGACCAGATATGATATATTATTTACATAATTGAAAATAGCTCAGCCATTTTAAATCGAAGCCTAAAATCAATGTATGATATATTATTTTTAGATAGTATGTTTTTCAATTCTCGGCACGTTCCACATACAGAATTGAATGTGAAAAATCCTACTGATTTTTCCATTCAGAACCCCTTGTGAAAATTTTCAATTTCACTTATTCTTCATTCCAATATTTAAACTAGGAAAACAGCATTAGAATAAATTAATCCGAATATAGTCAGAGCATATAATATCTATCAACATTTGTTAAAATTTGAAAGATATCGTTTATTATTCTATAGCGGACAACGCAGGTGGATCTCCTATATGGTAAAGAGAACACTGGCATCCAAGAACAACCGCGCTTTGGTTGTGTTGCCGGATTTTATGCGGCACTTTTAAGACTCACGACGTCCTCACTCAGCGAAACACATTGAATGTACCGTGTCTTGACACGATGTGTCAATGGTAGTTGTACTTGACAACTACCATTTCACATTGAGTATTCTGTGAGCCAGTGATCACTTCGGACGAGCCGGCCTAAATAGTGCGTTAGTTAATTTCCAAAATATAAAGAGTATTCATTATTTAAGTAAAAGCAAGAAAATGTCTCTTGCCATAAAATTGAGTTTTAATCGCAGCATTTGTATCATAAACAATACTTCCTTAGTTTTATCTTGAACAGTAAATTAATTTCGTACTATGTCCTGTCAGATAAATCTAATTGTTTAGGATTCAGTTAGGGCTCGACCGCTTGATCCGATTACAAATCGCTGAGGTTTGAGGCTTATGATTACTGAAGATATAGTTATCTTTGATAGTTGGTTTTTTCGAGTTCGAGTTTTAGCTTGGTATCAAATTAAAGGTAGGTATTTATTTACACCCCCAAATTCATCGTGCCAATACGAAGCCCGTTTATATTATTTGAAATTTGAATTGAATTATGTCAAACTTCAATACTGTTTGAATTCGTAACTAAGTTGCAAACTATATTGTAAATTCAATTAGTACCAAGTGTAAATGATATTATATAAATATTTGAGTAAGCATTATATATTCTTTATACATAAATTATAAAAGAGTAAATTTATACTTGCTTGATAAAAACAAAGTATTTATTTATTTTTACAGACTTACACACAATTCAACCTGAGACAAAGCATCGAGAAAAAATGTTAATGGTTCTAAAAATTACTTTAAATATGACTTAATTTCATATTTTATTGTCATTACGTTCTAAGATGCCTCAACAATGGAAACAATAAAACATTTCGCTCATAGACAGTGTCAGTACTAAGCACGGCAAAATTTAAATTAAAAATTACTAATTTTATGACATATTAAAATCTGTAGCTATCGAAGCGTAGTAAACAAAAACTCTTACAGATCATTTTTCATTGTTAATAGTATTTTCTATATTATAGAACATTCGTAGTAATTTATTTCTATTAAAGGTTTTAAAATTATCAATTTACTTTTTAAATACATATTTGCAAACTCACAATTTTATTAACGAAGCTTAATAAATAAGAATATAAAATATCTCTTTGTTATTATTATGTTCTCCCTGATTTAGTTTAATAAGAATAAATATACTTTAGTTATTCTAATTATTATAATTTAAAGTTAGAATATTTTTAAAAGCTTCAATAAACATAATAAAGTAATTTATTTTTTGGTAGAATATATTTAAAAAGCTGCGATCTTTTAATAAGTATTTTAATATTTAAGTTATTGAAAACTAAAACCAGGTAGAATGTTATTTTTCTGTAAAATGTAAGATTACTTAACATGGGTTCTATGTTTTGCCCATCTTAGTATCCCAATTATCAATTGATATGAAGACCGGGTAAGCGTGGTTTCTTTATATATTAAGAACAAATTACTTATGAATCTATTTAATTAAAATAATAAAAAAATAGTCTTAAACCTTTTCGTATAGTCGTTACCTTAATTTTTGTATTTTTAGTAACATTTTTATTGTGACCATTTATTATAAATTTAGTTATTTCTTATAAAATCAATGTTTTATCTTCATTAGAGAATAATTCCTATATATATATATATATATTCCTAACCAGTTATTTGTATTCATGGTGAGTCTATTATGTATTAACGAAATACTTAAAGGAAAAAAATAATGTTAACATTTTATAAGAATAGAAAATTATCCAAGAATGCTTTATAAGTAGTTATTTATGGTAAAACGGACAAAACAGCAGATGGATCTCCTATATCGTAAGAGAACTTCGCCGCCCATTTACAACAGGCGTTGTCAAAGTCCGCGTATTGGTTGTGTTGCCGGCTTTTTACGCTACTTAAGCGGAATTTTCAAGGGCCTCCGATTTACTCACTCACTCAGTGAAACACCGTCTCACGCTGAGTATTCTGTGAGCCCGTGGTATCATTCAGGACGAGTCGGTCCAATTTATGCGTCAGCATATGTTTCAGCATTGCTCTACCACGCGAGCTAAGAGACTCGCCCGGCCACTGTCAAGTCCTTCCAGACACCAAATAAATTATAAATTAAATTATAACTGTCCAGACCGGACCGGGATTCTAACCCGATACCTCTCTATTCATGGTAAACTTTTAGAACCATTTAGCTACAAGTCTCTCGAAAGCCTTATATAAATAAACCTTCAATTGTTCAGCTCAAGAAATATTTCTGTCCTAGTCGTAAGGGAATTTCTTGCTTACATGCTTAAACTATTTTTATATTTAAGTTTACTTAATAACTTTAGGATAGTTAAGCTATGTTAGTTATTTATTTTATTAAGATTATTTGTATATAATCGTGTTTGTTCCTATAAATAAAACAAAAAGTATTGAATTGTGTACTGTGTATTGTGTACTTCACAATTTCATAAAAATAGATTAATAAATAATTACGATTAATATTTTGAGGCATACCTCACTCTTGACATGTAGCGGCCTAATATATACTGTTTTGGATCCATTACGTAAAATTTCTGTAAACTTTCAGTATAATTTAGATATTACCATTCTAATTTTATAAAATAAGAACGGACATTTGTCCAAAAATTTACATTTAAGGTTAGATATCCTGGTTAAGTTTATAATTATTTTTTATCGTTATATTTAACCTAAATAAATGAAAGAAACCATTTTTTGTACCGGAATTTTTGCCTTTGCAAAAAGAGCTTTAAGCATAATCTCCAATAAGAATCTTGTTGGTGGAGCGGTTTTTTAGCTCACGTGACTTCATCGGTACCGGGTTCGATCTACGGACTAAATATAATTTCTAAAGGGTATGGCTATGTCCTAACAGTTTACCCTCCAATAGAGCCATCCTAAAGCCTATGCAGAAAGACTACCGGTATGGTGCTGTGTTTTGCTGAGTGCGTGAAATTACCGGAGGTAATAAATAAAATCATAAATAAAAATCATACTTATAAATCTGTCATTTTCGCATGTTTAATTCTGTATTTCACATTCGAACAAACAGAATGAGTTCGGTTGTAGAAACTAAATCGTTAAAGAAAATTATGAAGAACTTGAAGTACAGACATTTCTACTTCACGTGCCACAATGGTTTCATATTTTTTCTTATTTAAAACATCGAGAAATTATATAAGTTTTCTTTGAGCAAGAAATTTAAGATTACATCTAAGAAATTCTCCATGTCACGCCTTTGAACGATACAAATGCAGGATCAGCGAGAAAGCTTTTTTGGGCTTTATCTAAATTGAAAGTTATTTTAATATTAATTCTTTTTATAAAAACCTTTTTGTATTATAACGTTGTGACAGCACCTCTGTCACATTTAATTTTATTTATATACTGACCATCTCAATTCTTATTTCGGTTCATTTCAGTGCCAATCGCGATTTTCAGGTTGTATCAAAAACTAGAAATAGTATGTATTTTTCAGAGCTTATTACGAGGACAAATGTACTTCATTTATTTTAAGTTCCCTACTTTGTATAAAAGGGATGGGCGTATTAGATTAATGAGTTGGATAATAGTCCGAAATATTTCAGTTATTCCTTCAAATTGTTTTTTTGCGCTACTGATCAAATATGAGAGAATGTTATTTTAGACGTTTAGGTTTTTATAATTTATATAATTATATTTATATAATTGTATTTTATTATATTCACATTAAGGATGTATAAACATTTTTAATTTGCTTTTATTTGGGATTAAAATGTATTAAAAGTAAGCAAATATTTGTTATTATACAACTACCATAATTCATGTAAAAAATTCACAGGTATGGAATATATATTCAATTAAAACTTCAACTAGTTAAGTTTCCTACGAATAAGGTCGTCATCACTTATCTACAGTTCTCTGTATTTAATTTACCTACCATTGGTAGTGTACCTACATTGTACTAAAAATAAAATCCATCGTAAAGAATTTAATCGCTCTACGTTCAACGGTCTGTCATTTTTATGTTTCAATGATAAAAACTTTTAAATGTTCAGTAATAAAAAGTTTCAGGATGAGATTTGTAAACTCGCACAGATTATAAATTATTTCAGAGACTCATACTTACACAATTTATCGTTTTTTTAAGCTGTAAAAACGTCGCTGTCTGAAATTACCTTAATATAAAAAAATACTTTTTAATAGTGGTTTAACTGCAATGGCGTATCAATAAATTTGACAATTATCATAATCTCTTACTATCGTCACAGAGCACAATATTTTGAACAACTTCGATAATTTCTCTTGGGTCATATAATTGAAATTGTTTCAAAAAGTTTTTATATTCAATAAGAAAGTAGGTATATAAAAATCTTGCTAATGTCTCCAATTGTTTGTGATGTGGAATAGTTTTTCTAATTGTCTATGGAAACAAAGATTTTAGATTATTTTAATTTTTTTATTATTCAGATCAGATAACAGCCATTTGAGGCGTGAACAACCTTTGTATTTTAATTCCTGATCTATTGAGAACGCAATTAAATTATAATTATTGGCCAAGACATAGTAGGACAAAGCGTTCATATCTTGTTAAACTCAAAAGACTAACTTTTCCTTGTGCAAGATTATGTCGGAGAGAGCCACTGAAGGACTTGTAGCGTACCTATTTCTGATATTATTTAATTCTTAGTGTTGATTTCTTATGTAGCGCGAAAGTCGGCCGCGCGATCCAGTGACGTACTTTCCTTGCTTTGCGGCGCGGCGCCGCGGTCTTTGAAGTCCGGCGCAAGCGGCTCGCGGCCTGCAGCCGCGCCGATAGTTGAAAATACATTGCGACGCGAAGTGTACACTTCTTTGCTTCGTCCGATCGACTCACGTGCTTATAAGGATTATTTTAAGTTTTTACCATTAGGGACCAACAAATTTACCATTTAAAATATTGTTTGTGAATCTTAATTTAATACCAATTTATAAAACTACTTCATCCTAAGAAAAAAAGTTGTTATTATCATTAAAGTAAAGGATTTTAGTAGCCAGTGTCAAGTAGTTGATTTTTTTACGCAGTGTGCAGTATTTAAACTTTATTGATATTGTAAAATCTTCTGATAATATGTAATTTCAATTTATTTTATTAGTTACATATTTCTTAGCCTAAATAACTTTATAATCATTATTTAAGTAATCAAATAATTTGTAATCTTGATTTAAGTAATGACAAATCAGAGCAGAGCACATGTTGGATGAGTAGATCTAGGCGCCATCTTTATTTAGAGAGTTCGAGAGTGGTGATGATGTGGTATTCAGCGGAATAGAGATGACTGAGTTGGGTCCTAATGGTTGCGTAGTGTGTTAAAGATTAGAGATTAGTGCTTTAAACTCAGTGATAGTTCCTAACTTATCCAAAAGTGTTTATTAAAACTAAATGAAATGTTGGAAAAATTTTCATCAATGCGTTTTGTACTCGCACTCAATGTAAACAATTCAAATGTTTCACCGGACTTTTTAAAGTAATGTAAAAGTATATTATTCAATATAATGCCTAGTATTATATTGTTATTGAAAAGTTATCTTAAATATTCAATTGAGTATAAATTTGTTTCAGGTATCAACAAATGATTAGAAATGTTAAATTTGTCGCCGTCAAATTATCGCAACGTTAAGGTCGATCGGAACGGTAACGTGTTAAAAGTCTATTCAAAAAGTAGGCCTTGGTGGGACGTGTACGACCCAAACGTTGAGGAGGAAAGGAAGCAAGATCCCGAAAGTGTTGGTAAGATTTTAAGAAAACGTTATATATTCCTAATAATTTTCTAAGAAATAAATAAAAGACAGATAGTGATAGACAGATACAGATCGTGATATATATGGCTTGAATCATAACCCACGTCTGAGAAAGTTCAACCATGGGTGATCTCTTATAGGTAGGTAGGTGACTTAGCAAAACCCGTTGTTCTATAGAAATGGCGCAGGATTATGAACCATGAGAAGACATGACAACCTGCTGCTAAAAGCGAATATATAGTTAAAAATATTTATTATTACTTTTAAATGCTTCTATATATCTCTAATACCTATATTTCTATAAAATTAGTTAATATTTACTTCACAGAAACCTTTCATCTCTAAATTATCGTTATTAAATTCCACCTCTTAAAGCTCTCTTAACTATACCACTCAGAATAAATCCATTATTCATTTATAGTTGTAAAATTAAATGATATTAGAGTCAATTAGTGATGTTAGACAAATAATTATTTTAATAGGATTACCAGTTTACATATTCATGGTTGTATATTTATTTATAAAATGTATTTAAATCTATTTGATTAGACCGACGATACAGGTATTATAATGACACAAAAACTTTTGAGAGCCTCGTAGCTTAATGTATCATGCAGCGAGAGTTATTGGTTTCGAATCCCGGTTCAGACAATTATAATTTAATTTATAATTAATTCGGTTCTGGAAGGGCTTGACAGTGGCCGAGCGACTGTCTTAATGCTGTCGCACCCGTGGTAGAGCCATGCTGAACCATATGTGACGCACTAATTGGACCTGCTCGTCCGAAGTGATACCACGCGATTACAGAATACTCAGCGTGAAACGGTACTTGAACTGTGTTTCGCAGAGTGACTGAGGATATCGGAGGCCCATCAAAGTGCCGCTTAAGCGATGTAAAAAGACGGCAACACAACGAATGCGCAAAGTGTGGTTGTTCATGGGCGGCGGTCTTCTCTTACCATATAGGAAACCTACCTGCTCCGTTATCCGTTATAGCATTAAAAACATTGAAATATATATTATTCTATTATGATTATAAAATAAATTTGTATTATAATATGCAAGCTGAAGAAAGATAACGTGTAATAAGGATAATGTATGAAAACCACTCGAACGTATGGAATATACGCTTTTGTTAATTTGATTTTTTTTGAAGTAAGAGCGTTTTCATTAATTTTCTACTCCATTATCAAAATGTGCTATAATTATGGACGGGTACTCGGAACATTGCACACGCAAAATAAGCGATCAGACGTTGAGTTGCGAAAAATATCTCAAAACACCAATCCCATAATCGGTAACAATAATGTTGTTTACAGCTTTCGATGGAGATTACATTAGAGAGCCGAATGATGAATATTTTGGCAATATAGAAGAGGATCCTGCTACTTCTATACAAGTTAAGGACCTTGAGCAGTTGAAGCCTTCGTCTCCAAACCCTAGATACGAGCAAGCGCCCACCAGTCCTGTAGCATTCACTGATGTTGTGAATTTAAGAGGTTACCTTTTCAACCATTTTAATTAATACAATTTCTATTTTAATTAAACTGCTTGACTTTGCTCAAACAATTAAATTGCTGCGTTTAAATTAAGAAGTAATATTTTTTATATTACGTAAATGCATGAACAGCTTTAAGTATTTAAATTGAACGTAAATAAACTTACTCGGATAGTAATATTTTGACTGGTTGATCGGTGAAGATATCGTCTTTAAGTTTCGTTTTAATTGCTGATGCTATTAGTTAATTGCATCTAATCTATTTAAAAATGAGGCAAAAAAAGCTTCTTTTATTTTTCAGTCTTCTGAATTTTCAGCTTTCAGTTATAACCCTCGTCCATTGCTAATCGGATTACAGTCTTAGAATCCTTTGTTTGCCCGATCGTTTTAATCCCCGATGCAAAAATTATTTAAGATATCTTTAGTGAATCTGAAAGCTTTGTAAGACTATTTAGAAAAGCTTTAAAATCCCTTTATATATTAGATATTATATGCCTTCTATTAATTATAAATAAATAAACTTGTTGATGCTCGATCAACACAGTATTTATTTAAACAAATTAAAATATATTCCATACCTGGGTTACATACAATAAAATTAATACAAACATGTAAACAAAGACACGACGTTAATTTTCATTTTTCTATAAGTTATTTTTGGCAAGTCTGGCAAAATTCAAAGTAATAAATATTAAATACGTTACATCTTTCTCCTGAATAACCTGTTTTATTTTATTATGGTATTACGGACAACGGAGCACGAGGTCTACTATATGGTAAAAGAACATCGGCGCTCATGTCCAACCGCGTCACAGTCCGTGCATTGGCTGTGTAGTCGGCTTTTAAATACCGTATTCATTTCAGTTATTGACAAGTAGATTGCTTGATTATCGATTAGTAAGATACATGTATTTCTAAATCTAGGTACTGACTATTTTCTACTCCGTTGGCCATAAATATCAAAGAAAAATGCTCAAATTAACGTCTTTGTTCTTTCCTGTCACGAACAGAAACATAACGTTCTGATATTTGCGTTTTTAAATGAAAATACATTTAAAAATTACCATAAAGATCTAACCAATTTCATAAATGCATTGTTTCGGTTCACTGTCACGCACAAGTTACTCGACTCATCATTATCAAATAAATAGTATGGAAAAGGACGTCAAATGGGACTTTAAGTAAAAAATAACTACATTCATATAAAGGAATGTATAATATCTTTTTTATTAAATTAATATTTTTAATACTACTTTCAGCCCTCGTTTTAAAGCTATTATAACTTGTATTGAATTAGGTAAGCGACATCAATTTTCTTTTAACACGCAATTTTTGCGTCCTTATTAAAAACAATTAATAATAGTTTAATTTTTTTAAATTTGTGGTAAAGGGAGAAAAATAATTTTTATAGAAATAATCATTAATACGGTGTATATTTGGGTACAAAAAATTCAACTAACTTGAAAAATCTGATGAAATTTTTATGATTATAATATATCTGTTTGCTGTTACTGAGCCATTTTAATGACATATTTTACCACCAAGCATAAGCAAATAATCAGTTTAGAGCTTTACTTTAAACGTTCATTTTTTTATAGTATAGAGGACAACGAAGCGTGGGTCTCCTATATGGTAACAGAGCACCGCCGCCCATGGACAACTGCACCACAGTCCACGCATTGGTTGTGTTGCCGGCTACAAAAATCTTTATATCACGTACTGTATGTGTTCAAAGTATAATTTACAAAGAGTTATTAAAATTACAAATATTAAATCACCAACTGTTTTAAAATGTAAAAAACATTTTCACGTGCGTGAGTTCAAACAACCGGTTTTTGTTTATGAAAAAGTTTTTTAGTCAATACAGCCATTTGTAATATGACCTTTTTTAGTTTTATTAACATAGAATGGAAATTTACTTAGTAATAGTATGCGCTTAAAATGCATAGATATTTGTCAAACTAAGAGCATTCCATAAACACGCGTTGCTTCATTAAAGTGGTTTAATGTTGGTAATAAAAATGTTCATAGTGATGTCATATTTCTGGAACATTACGTCCCCGTATTATCTCCGTAATAAGCAATAAAAGGACTAGATGAAGTCTATTGTTTGGTCTTTCATATAGAAAAATTGAAAGGTTAATTTTACAGAAATTAGGATTTATTATGTTTATTAAATCATTTGTTGTTTTCAGATAGATAATAATTTATTATTCGACTTTTTATTTAGGTCGTATTAGTTGTTTTATCTAAGAATATTTTATATATGTTTTTTATTCTATAGCGGCCGAAGGAGCAGTTGGGTCTACTATATGGAGAGAAAACACCGCTTCCCATGAAAAACCGCGACATAGTTCGCGCATTGGTTGTGTTGCCGGCTTTTTCCGCCGCATAAGCGTATTAGTAACTTTATCTAAGAATCATCATCATCATCATCATCAGCCCATTCAAGTCCACTGCTGGACATAGGCCTCCCCTAAAGACGCTTGGTCAT
>DWCF01003959.1:0-17937 GCA_018230265.1 Delias oraia
GCAGCGGGTGGGCGTCTTTGAGGGAGGCCTATGTCCAGCAGTGGACTTGAATGGGCTGATGAAGAAGAAGATGAAGAAAGAACGCATGTTCCTCTAAAAAAATTATTATAAAGTAGTTGCAAATGAATGGAACTGCGCTCCGAGGTGCGCCTACTTTGCGACATTAGCTCAGCTCGCAGAAGAGACTTTTCGCTCGATGCAATTTCCCATCATCTAATTGCATGTAAACCTATTTACGTTACATTTAACTAAACGACAAGAGCTGACTTTCACTTGTCTGCGTAATTGTGGCTTCTGCTATTTCGTATTTTTATAATCTATTTCGGAAGCTCTCGATATGTTTCCACTTTTAATTGTACAGTGAACACACGCCTCAGATCATCTGGTTGAATAAAGGTCTCATCTACAATATGAGTATTTTCGGAGTTCCAATGTAGAAGATAAATGTAACATGAGGCTACCTAAGCACGGAGTGTCCAGATGCAGCGAGCTCTCGTGGCTCGGGACATAACGAGGCCATGCGGATGCTTTGCAACATTATCCTGCGACTAACAACTGGCATAAAATACATTTTTTATTCAACGATGGTGGAATCGAATTCAAAAATAATTTTAAAATTATTCTGCTACTTAACTGATAGTCTGAATATTGTGCCAACCGGTCGGAGCACACAGCCGAGCGCTGCCCTTTTTTTGTGACACGAAATAGTTGTCAAGTAAATAAAGATTTTTTGATTCTTATTTTTCTCAAATATAAAAATATACATAAATTTCAATTTTTTTTTGAAAATATCAAAAATTCAAAAATATATATAAAAATTTGCTTGATATTTCCATGTATTGAAGCATTAATTTCGTTACTTTGACCTTTCCTCAATAATGTCTTAAATATTGAGTCTCGCTCGCCGACAAGCATTTTTGTTGCAAAAACGGGACAGAATAAAGAAACATATGAGTTCATTGAAAGTAAAAAGTAGCGCCTATGTGCCTTGCAAACAGTTAACGAGACCGCTGGGCAAGTAGGCGATGTTGTTGTACGAAGTCGTAAGAGCAACTCGCGTAAACCTGTTTTACGGATCAAGGTACTCTGCAATATAGTCAATCGGCATTTGCATAGGGACCGCGCTTGTACAACCACCTCGCGAGGCTCCGTCCGCGAGCGACGGCCGTGACTTCACTTAAACTTACGAGCACTTATCAAACCTTGGCCTGACGTTATATTGCGAAGAATTCCCTTAGCATTTGACACGGATTTCTTGAGGTACTCATTTCAATTGGAGATGGAAGAATTTTTAAATGAGCTTCTATTGGAGTGTAATGAGAAAATATCTCATAAATACCGTCATAGTTTCACATGCTCTTGAGACAATGATATTTAACATCAAATAACTTCATCGGAATATTTTAATTGCTTATGAAAAATGCGGCAGCCATTGTAAGTGAAAGTAAATAAAAGTTAATTACACAATAGCTCGTATTGACCTCACCTGAAGAGGAAGCCTCTCCCGTCAACTGACACTCAGCAGCCAAATTCCATAGCTATGACGAACTTAACACATGATTACTCGAAATAAGAAAACACAGAACGTTCTACTTAGTTGCTAGGTAGAATAGCCCGCACGCCATTTGCCGATGCAATGGCTACCCTGTATTTTTGACCCTTGGATAAATGTTTCACCTTCTCGGAACCTCCCCATTAATACTTGAACTTTATGGTATTGTAAAATTCAAATTGACTTTTAAGTATTATTAGAAAAGGTTTGAATGGGAGTACAGAATAGTTATTATTATTTTAGGACTTTCTCAAGCAATTTTGAAAAACTTCCTATGCCTAATATTACGAGTATGTCGCACTTCTCGGAGTATTCTCAAAAAATAATTGGCCAAATCGGGCCAAAGACGGGATCGGTGGGCTTTCAAATATGACCCATTTCAGATGTCACCCATTTTTATATCAATCCATACTCAACTGTTTTAGACATAAAGCCCTTTTTGGAGGTGAAAGCGAAGGCGGTGTTGCTGAAGTGTCCGAAATGTAATAGTTTTAATTGATGTGGGTCATGTTAACATCTGTATTTGATCGAATCATAACATTTGCTTAAACAAATCGCCCGACCGGCTTTTCGGGTACCTATTAGTTTTAACACGTGAGTTAATTTATATATACTTTTCTGATTATAAAAATGATTAATTTTTAATGAATTCAAAAAGTATATCAATATAAACTAATGACTACTGATAATATAGAAGTAGAAATCATGGTTTAAATTGAAAAATGATTTTATTATAGTCCGATGATAATTTTTTTTAAAACTATTCGCTCTCTTTGGAGGCGAGTAACGCCGCGGCGCGATCGCGTTTGTAAGTCTAATCAATATTCTAATATCGTGGCTATATTTTGTGAAATATTCGAGTGAAACGAGCGAATCCAATTATTTTTATTGCAAAATAGTTTTATCTAAAATCCGTTATTCAAGCCTTGCCAGAGTAATTTATTTATAGAAAATAGTTAAAATATTGAACTGTTCAATATCTTAAAATCTAGTTGGAATAAATGAATTTGATAACATTTCACGTAACCGTATCTTTGCTACCTCATCCACGGGGATGTTACATTTGATCAATACGAATCCGATGAGATCTTTTCATCTAGTCAGTGTAGTGTAGTGTACTTTAGTCGATGCGAATAATCGCGACTCAAGAGTTGGTTATTATTAAAGACAATTCGTGCGAATTCGTCGTGTAAACACATAAAAGCGTCGATTTTAGAACGTTCCAACGAGTGGCCATTGTTGTGCGCTGTACGGTGACGGAAGGAATTAGTTCCACAAGCGCATTGTCAAGTACAAGGTCGGCAAATAAAAGAAAATGTTGGCGATTATGTTGCATAACG
The DNA here is from genome assembly GCA_018230265.1 of Delias oraia. Taxonomy (NCBI): domain Eukaryota; kingdom Metazoa; phylum Arthropoda; class Insecta; order Lepidoptera; family Pieridae; genus Delias; species Delias oraia. Next base: position 2,893 of record DWCF01003959.1, read on the forward strand.
ATTTTACATATTTCCCCTGAGTAAACCGAAACTTTTTCTTCTCGATTTCAATCGCAGATCTCCAATGCGACACGCAATGTACCGTGATCTACGTGAGTGTTACCGCCCCAGTGGCGTAAAAAGCGCTGATTGCGTCGCGGTTCTTGGGCAGCGGTGGTCTCTTAACAGGAGTTCCGTCCGTCTGCTATAATAAAACGCGTAGTACGTGACAATATAAATTGTTATTAATTACTAAGCTAAAAACCTGCTGACTTCTTAATCTTATCCCTGTTTCACTGCCGTCGCGAAATTTGGAATTGATCTCGCAATTTCACTTTGTCTACAAACTAATTCCTCTTAAACTCCTCTAATAATAAAGTATGACATAAGCAATAGTTATACCTCTTGACAATATATTTAGTCAAATTTAGGAAGATTATTTTGACAGATCACGAACATAAAAATCTGCACTGTTTTCGTGTTTAAATAAATAACCATGCACTTACAGATTCCAAATCCCATGAGAAAAATTATAGATACCGAATTTTACCCGTGGAAAAGCTATGCTGAAGTATATGCTGACGCACTAATTCGGCCGGCTCGTCCGAATTGATACCATTGGCTCACAGAATACTCAGCGTGAAACAGTACTTGTACTGTGTTTCGCTGAGTGAGTAAGGACAACGGAGGCACATAAAACCGGTTAAATGGCGTTAAAAGCCGGCAACACAACCAATGCGTGGACTGTGGCACGGTTGTTCATTGGCGGCGGTGGTCTCTTAACCATATAGGAGACCCACCTGCTCCGTTGCCCGCTATAGAATAAAAAAAAAATAGGTTGATTAACGAACTGAACACAACCTCATCCGTACTTTGAGTTGAAAAATTATCATTCTAAGTTTGTCCAAAGTTAATGTGAGGAACAAGGAAGCTCTGCTCGCAATAGCATGATGTCATCAAAACACAGAATGCTCTTGAGAATTTTAGGTCCATCGTTATAAAATATTAGACGTACGTATAGTTGTCGAGCGGTTTACCGTAAGGCTTTATGTGGGCTTCGGTTCCAATTAGGGCGGGCGTCACAGGCGTAATGAAGGCTCCGCACCGTAATTGCATTCCACGGGCCGCGTCCTTATCATTTTTGGCGCTCATACGCTATTTCTCACTAACCATTTCACTTGAGCGCGGACATTCTGCACCCATTGAATTGCTCAACATTTATTTGCCCGTTGATGGACATTTCACTTAATGGCGCACGGACAGCTGGCTGCTGTCGCCGCTAATCTGGCGACGTGTCACAAGCAGTTCATGGCATTCAAACACATTAAATGATATTATATCCAATTGATAATGCTAACAATAGTCTAAATGACTGACTGAAAGATAGCTTCATTTGTATTCTAATTATTTTTTAATGAATATTTATTTGTATTGCAAATCTTCCACCCCTTCATTAGCTTCATTGAGTCTGCACTGTGTGGAAATTGTTGTAGATTACGCCAGTACGATACATAATTGTTTCCCGACTGTTTCCCGTAAGGCTCAAAAAATCATACATTTTTAAGCATCTCCATTCTTTCGTTACAATCACCATTGGAAATAACTTTGAAAAAGAAAACTTTTTCTTTTTAAGTTATCAAATTATCTTATTAAACGCTCATCAAACAAATCGTCTTACGCACCTTGACCGGACCGGCCACCTTGTCGTCGAAGCTCGGCGGCTGTCCCGTGGCCATATCTGTAGTTAGAGGGACTGCTATCTGAGATAACGAGCCATAGACTGACCTTTCGCGTAGTTCAAGAGCAACGGCATAACGTTTTACTAATATTTAACAACCTTTATTGAATACAACTTAATGAAAACTCAACTTCGTGGCCGAAAGATCTTGTAAGTGGCCTGTGGCGTGGCCTCACAGTGGCCTGGCGAGCATCTGAACACTGGAAAGCCACGCAGATGCAGTAATTGGGGCGGCTCGTTCGGAGAGCAAGCAAGGGCCCAAGAATACCAGCACGAAATAATAGTAGTACATACTGAGTTGTTCTGACTGGATAATACAAAAAGGCCAATAAATTATGCAATTTTCAATTTTTGCGTCACTCGTGTGTTCCTTTAGACAAACAGGCTCGCAGACGGTTAAAACCTATCTGTCAGCGTCGGGAGGTTACGATAATGAATGCAGCTTTATTCAATACCTGTTTCTAATTTGCTATTTATATGCACTTCCTAGGTTTGGTAATAAAAGTGACACACGGAGCCTCGGTGAATCATCAGATGAATAAATTGTGTTTTCCTTCGTTTTGTTCGTCAGACTGTCAGATTAAAGACACTTTGAGCATATTAAGAGATTGCTCTTTGTAACTTTTGAATAGACTAAGGACAAACTGTTTCATAGACGATTACAAAAACGATAGACAAACGTTGCTCTGTCAATAGTGGTAGGCCTTTTATTGTTTAAATTAGGTCTCGTTTTAATGGGAAATTAATTGTTGTTTTTACTATGTTTCTCGTAATTTTAATTTTTATTCTCTTTAAGAATTTTTCACCTTAACAAGATTAAAAAAGAATTAACCATGATTAGCGAGAGGTGAGCACCGAGTGGGTTGCCGAGCGAGCGGCTCGTCGTGTGGCTCTACTTTAAGGAGTTGTGAGTTCGTGTTGGTCTAAGCGGCCACGTCCTTAACTAAATATGCAATTATCTCAGCCTTTGAGGCGACGTCTCCTGTCAACGACGTTCGGGCGGAAGAAGGCAGCGGGAGGGGAGCAATTTAATTAAGCCTCTGCTAATTTATGCGTCAATTGTGGACAGGCAACACCTGGGTTGGATCGCTCGTGTAAATATATACATGACAAATTATTAATATTCCAAGTGATAGTTAATATTTACTTTAATCCATTTATTGATTTGAAGGTAGAGATATGAATTGAAACATTTCAAATGTTGTTTCATTTCCCAATGAAACAATTCATATCTCGACCTGCCCAGGCGTAGTCTGTGAAGTAACTCAATGGTAATGTGAGATTAGAGATTTGCTTTACGTAGGTTACTCTGGTTTGTTAGCTTAGAAAATATTTCTTCAAGTAGATACTACAAGTAGTAACAACACCCGGCCCGATGTGGCTTAGCAAACACTAGACCAGATCGTCCGATTTGTGGCCGAAGATGCAATGCATGCGAAATGGACGCGAATCCTCAACTGTCCATCTACTAAGTATGGTAAAAAACTTAATATTCTTCAAAGATCGAAATTTTGATTGAAAATTATTACAATTAGACTCCACTTGCTGCAAGGATACTTGCTTTAATTATTTACTATTCTTTTCATTACGCTTCAGGGTACTTTGAGGTCTCAAAATTATTGTAATGAATTAGTTTTATATAAACTATGTCCGCGTACAAATTTACAAGTGAATGAGCGTGAATTCTTGGAAGGCTTCAACGCAGGGCGAAAGCGGAGTAAAACAAAGCCTCGAAGAAACCTAAACCCAACAAGCACTCGTATTATACCTACATAGAAATTGGTAACTGTACTCTGCGCGGGCGCCGTGCCTGGCACGGCCTCGTACCGCAGCTCATGACTTCTACCCGACTACCGATGCATTATCGGGCCTAACCCTTCAATGTTTAGGTTCAATTTCACTTGTCTCACTCACCGCAAGGCTCTACTGACTTGTCGTTCGCATACAATTGAATTAACACTCTATCATTATGCAATAAAGATTACATTTCAATCGGTACTTCGGTAAGAACGGAGCGACGTCTCGGCAAAAGCAATGTTCGATAATAAACTCTAAGCTAATGAGCTAAACATCATTATTGAATACGCGGCATTGTCCAGATATTAAAACGTAGCTGTGTGATTTAACTGGCTAGCAATGTAAGGTAACGGCACAGTTTCATAGCTAAACAGACGATCAATGTCTTGTTTCATTCATTGGATGCGTTTGCTGGGCGGTTGCCAACCATTTCAAATCCTTCTATTTGACATGTGATGTTTCTCTATTTCTATTAAAACTGATTTAAACATTTTGAAATGATCATGATGATTTTAATACTTGATTAATTGGTAAGAGAGGGCGTAAAGAAACCGATGGAATATTTAGCCCTGAGGCATCGGTATACAAATATTTGCTTCATATAGTACCTAATTGACGATGTATTGTTGATATTCACTCGTGCAAAACAACTCCATGCCTGCGCATCAATTGGCTCACACTATCGGTTGTTACATATCGAATGAATCTTGAATGAGACGTACGATCTTTTTCATTCTTCCTTTCAATTTAAGTTATCTCCGTAGTACATGTACCGAGGAATCACCGCCACAAGTGGTCAACCGCGCCGAGAACCCCGCTTCTGTTGTGTTGTCAGCTTTTAATGCCGCTAAAGCTGTATTTTATGGGCCTTCGGTAACTTCGCTCAAGCGACACCATATGCTTCAGCATGGCTTTCTCACAGGTAAGACAGTGTTAAGACCACTGTCAAGCCCTTCCAAATGCCGAATACAATGATAAATTCTAGTCTACCCACGTCGTCACGGTAACTTTTCAGACTGCTCGGCCTATTGGCCAATAATAATGCGAATAACACTGAAAAAGGCTAAGTTGGCGTTTGCAGGACATGTTTCCGTATTAAGATTCCGCGCCCAGACCAGCAGAGGCGTCAGTCTGTGTTCTAACGAAGCACGCGAACACGTTCCAAGCTCACCTTCGTTCCTGCTTGATCAAATAGTTCAGGCAGTATGGAATTAGCGTTCGTTAAGAGCTTTTGTCCGAAATCTTCTCAAGATTCGTAGCCTCGGGCGCTATTTGAATAATTTCATTTAAAATTAAGATTTGCAAAGTTACACTTTAATTAATACTCTCGCAGTTGTCGTCGACGCTCCAGATATTATTGTTAATACGAAGAAAGATAAAAGCTTTGTTCTCTTGGCAGGATTACATAAATTTACCCTGCTGTGACTATCACGAATGCGAATGTATGCCCAGCACTAGAACCGGAGCGCCGTCACGCAAAGGGGCGTGGGGCGTTTGAGCATGGGGTTGGGAAGGACTGCGTGTCCTGTGCAGATCTCCTATTAAAGGAGAAACAAGAAATGGCACAGGTAGCAAGCCGAACGAATGGTTTGTTTAAGATTTAGGTGAATGGCACGAGAGCAGGCGGGTCGTCGACCGAGCTGCGTGGGAAAGTGATCTTTGATGGCACAGCGCGGCGTCTACGCAACATCCACTTTTGAGCAAGCTGCAAAGCGCACGTTGCGAAAGCCCCTACTTACCACTTGCTAACTGCGACTTGAGACATCGCATCTCTAAGGAATGTACTTTAGAAGTTTTTAGCAGGAAGCTCAGTTGTTCCAACTACAGATGTGCTCCTCATCGAACATTAAGGGTGTACGAAGTATCATCCGTTTCACCTCGATGATTGTCGTTCCACGACTGAGCGGTTTGTTGCGGTGTTCAACTATGTGTTGCTTGCGCCAACACATAGTTGAACCAGCCGCCTGCAGAGGTATTTTCAAACCGTTTACGTCTTGGGGAAAGAGCACCTCTAGCCGCTTCTCATTATGTAAAATATTAGACAGAACAATTTAAGCTTTAACAGCTCGCATTGATGAAGTAACGAGTAGCAGGAATGTTCGGCTGCGAAGAGTATTCAGGGACGGTGAGCGGCCTTGTCGAAATCCTGGGCGCGCCTTTGTTGGTAAATGACTAAGATGAAGACATGTCAGCAAGCCGTACGGCTAGTTAGTTTTTTTACTCGTACTTACGAATATAAGTATATATTATATTACGTGTATATTTTAGTATATTTAACTAACCTTAAACAAATAAATATTTTGATCGTAAATCATTTGTATAAGTTTGAGGCGTTGATTCTTGTTAGGAAAGACCAGGGATAAACATCATCGGAGTACTGTAAGAATGGAAGATTAATTACACTTGCTCCAAGCCTTCGAAGCGTAAATGATAACAAAAAGAAATAATAATACAAGTTAAGATGTCACCCGAGTCCTCTTATGTTGAACAAACTGAAACTATTCTTAAAAATGTTGGCAAGAACAACCGACGAGCAGTAAGGTCGCTAGGAGTACTCGATTATCTGCCATATTATATCCTTTTTACTCAAATATATTTACTAAGGATAAAGAGATCGATAACATCGCATTAATATTAATTTTGTTGAGTCATCATCAACATCATCAGCCCATTCAAGTCCACTGCTGGACATAGGCCTCCCCCAAAGACGCCCACCCGCTGCGATCTTGAGCGATGTGGATCCAGCGGTTGCCTTTGTTGTGATTTTGTTGAGTAAAAATATTATTTTACATTTGTATAGTAAGCTTTTCTGTGGGGATATTGTCAGTTCAGTTTCGAATTCAGGTTAACATTTCAAAGTTCTAAAGTAGAAATTACAAGAATAAGTTGAAGGAGAATCGATACGACGAAAGTATAAGCTTCATGTGCTGTTTGTCTGCTCGTATTTCCAGGTTTCCACGGGGAGTAAACCTTTCTAGGAAACTTTAATATTATAGTTGTAAAAAAAATCTCAATTGTCAGAGCAACAGCTCGTTCATTTTGTCGATTGTTACAGAGATAATATATGCAGCCGAGTAGTAAATTGTCAGGCGGCGCGAGTGCGAAGTGAGCCAACGAGGGCCGGCTTTTACGACATAATCTCCGGACAGGCCGGGCCGACACGCGCCCGCCGCCTTCCTCGGCGGACGGGCTTATGCACCCCGGGGCGGCTTTATTGGCGGTCCGAGTTGTTAGGAGAACTTTGTTACTGGCCTTTCATTAACATCGCGTCACTCGCACTAATCCTTTTATTGCAAGGGACAGCGGAGCAGTGGACTTGCTGCTAGGAGATCAGCGCAGCGCGTTGACAGTCGCGCCACAATCCGCGCTTCGCTCGCGTGCTTGTTACGCCGTTAAAGAGGCATAACTTGATAGCTAGTACCATCTTCATTTCCTCAACGAACGTACAAGTAATATTTCACGCTGCTGTTCTGGTAGCCCCTAGCTGGGTCAGTTGTTTGTAGATTAAAGCAAGTAAACTGCAATAATTAAAAACACAGTACTTTAATAATAATCTCTCCGGAGTAGGTGAATAGACTTATAAATTTGGAATTTCATCAAGTAAAGCTTAAACCGTGCCCAAATCTGTCAATTGGTTGATCAATGTCAATTTAACATCTTTTTTGGTCGTAAAACACAGCTGTTGATGTAGTGATGCATGAATCTGTCCGTTTTACAAGAAAGTGACGTGCGTAATATTGCAAAGTCGACTACTTGTTTATTGGAACCTACAAACTGCTGGCTACTCTGCAATAGTATTATAGGTAATCATCACATCTGAACCAATTGCTGTAACTTTATATATTTCACTTTAACCTGCAGTTATCGCATCTCAAACGAACGTAGACTTAAACCGATGCGATATCTTACAGACATGTTTTTGAATGCAGCAGCAGAGATCTGGGTTTAGGTGATCCGTGTAATCTCATTAAAGCTACACGTATCTGGTATGCTGTACAGCCATCAGTGGGTAACGAGCGAGTGTATCTCGAGTGGCGATAAAAAATAATAACGTGCGAGCAAGACGGCTTTATCCAAGTATGTGGCGGCGGGAGCGAGACGGGCGCTAAGGCGACGAAGTGCAATTTGCGCTATTCGTGCATTAGCACCGATTTCCAGAGCTTTCGCGAAATGAGCTTCTCAAGTAACGCCCGGCTCTACGATGCGCCTATGATGGAACTGCTTGGCTTACATCAGATCCAACGACAGCAAAGGTAAGTGTGAGTCAACTATAAGCAGACCTGAAAATACACTAAGCAGTAACGCAATTTTATGTTTGTCAGGCCTCAGCCATGGCTCAGCAACGCTCCTAATCGTCCCAAGACTCTGTCCAAGTTAACACAAGTTAATATTGTGATGACTACTATAAAATACAACATGTAACTTTTTTATTCACTAAAAAAATACTCTCCGGATGATGTGAAGTAGTAGAAAGTGCGGTGCTGCCGTGCCAAAGCCAAGAAATTTCGAAGCTGGAGGCAATCTAAGGTTCGGCAATTGGAAAGATTTCCTCAATTCCTATTGCTAAGGGTTTGGGCATTATGAGCTTCCCAATCTCATGCTAATGTGCAAAACATGAAAGACGGATAGCATAATAAAAAATATATATATTCGTAGGATGTCTGTGACGTTCGTTTTTAAAACATTCACTTCTATTTCCCTCCAATAGAAAGAAAGTCTACAATATAATATTAAACTAAACATAAAAGTACAAAAATTAAGTAAATTTTTATATCCAAAAAATTAAGAATTAATGATATTAACTTGTGCCAATGGAGACTGTCGACATGTTCTACTCTGTGGTAGAAGTTAAAACAACATCTCATCTGTGCATCGCGGAGTATGGTGTTACCTATGCAAAGTAAATTCCATTCGATAAATTATGTTCGGTATTTGAAGAAATGAAGATTGACAACGAGGTTAGGCTACGGTCGTAAATCTTGCCGGACATATTGCGACACTTCTAAACAAAGGACCTTTAGTGTTAAATTCGAGAGATATTATTTATTGTTTTGATATACAAACAAATGGTAGAAACCAAATAAAAAGAAAAGTCAAACTCGAACTAAATGCGTAAATGTAGAACGACATTATCTATACTTTGTAAAGTTTAGAATAATAACTGACAGCTCACAGTACGGACAAAGCGGAGTATAATCGACTATGAACCTAGTCGATTATCGATCATTATCGACTTGGAATCGATACTTACAAGTTTATGACGTATGAGCGGATTATAATAAAAGGCAGTGCTCCATGCACGTGATCATATAACTATTAACAGAATTAAAATGTTGAATATGAATCTATTGCAACTGTTTAAAGAAGTCTCTTTATTGTAGGTTCATCCAGATACCAAAAACAGCTTGCAAATAGGTTTCAATGATTAATAATACTAAAGTGGAAAAAGATGTTCATTGTTGGTTGTCTACTTAATCACGTGCGGTTGTTGTCACTCAACGTTTCGGTCCGCGAACACCTGTGCAGTAGCCGTGATGGGTAGCGGAGGCTTGTTTCAGGCGCGGCGGTCGCGATTCGGACACAAGTACGTCTGCGAAGTCACTAGTTCGATTTGTTGTCGAGCAAAATATTTTTTATTCCATTAAGGAATGTAAACTAGAAGTTAGGCAATTAGCAGGCTCTTTTAAATTTTTATCAAATTTTCGCACCTAAATTAAGATATTTATAATGTAGCACACAAGGAGACGGGTTGTTTCTCTGATGGGATGAAATCTTGTTAGTTAGTGTTTTGTCTCCTGTTAGCAACAACAAATCCACGCAAGCGAGAGAGAATGTTTAACATTTATTTCAATAATGATATAATGTAAAATCAATTTGTCTTGTATCGAACGAAACGTTTATTGGCAACTGTTGTTGCTCCAGCACAGGGCTTCGCCAAACTGGTATTAAGTGTTTAAGTGTATTGAGTTTTCTGTTCCACTAAAACCCAACCGAGGCTTTATTGAAATTCGAGACGAGTTTTGAAAAAGTTTTTTTGGAAAATTAAGCGTGCAGGTACAGCTTCTGCGACGTATGCAGTTAACCGGGCGACGGACGATTGTTGTGAATTGTTCACCAGCAAATGCGAACGTCCGTTGTATCGGCGAAAATTCAACTTTATATTTGTTTCATTTTGCCTGACTCTAACGTCGCTGTTGCTCGGTCGAGACGAATACTATAGAATCTGTTTGTAACTATGTGGAAAATTGTATTTTTACATCTTCCGATAATCCCACCAAGTATTTATATGTAATGGAACATTTACCCCCTTAATTAGCCACGAAAAGCGACACACTTAGATGAGCTTGCATGAGATTGTAGTCGATCCAGACTAGTGATGATTGGTGAGCACGGAGCAAAGGCAGCTTATTCCCTTTCTCGAACACACTAACATACCAAGCGTGTCAAACTTGAAGTTTGTGCAGCTCTATCAAGACTCGCAGGCGTGCACATGAAGATACAATTCAATAATCCTCACACACTGATGTTCGCTGGCAACAGAGAGTGTCATACCTGAAACAAATAATATATATTTTAAATTCCACGCAAAAAGACTGTAGCAGCACGGCATTAGCTTAAGTACTTATCTATTTACAGGTACGACCTATCTATCATCCTTGTTCTATCAAAGAGTTGAAATTATTGAATGGTAGTTGTCGTGCTTCGTTCCTATCATCAGACACAAAAATGGCCGTTAAAAATGGGTAAGTGCCGTTATTTCGCTCTCAAAGTCTATTGACTTTGAGCTGCGATAAAATATTACGAAGAAATAGCGTTGTGTTCTCTTACTGTGCCATTGAATTAATATTCATGCGATGAATGAATAATAATGAACAATAATTACATGAAATATTGGAGATTTATTCAGTAGAGAACAATTGTATGAGCGAGGCTGTTCCACAAATGGCATAATTCGTATTAATTCGTCGTCTGCGTTCTCACGGCGTCAATTCATATTAAATAAGCGCTTCTTGCGGCTGCCTCACACCTCAGCCTCCACCTTTCTTTAACATCGTCATCAATGCAAACAAACCTGTGCCTTTCTTCACGTCGAATTTGAGAGCGACGCAGTAAGTGCTTTTATAAGTCTACCACAAAGCGAGAAGTATCGGGTGCGAATCCAACGGGTGAGAAAGTCATGCTAACCCATATGCTAACGCACTAATTGGACCGGCTATTCTGAAGTTATACCACGGGCTCACAGAATACCCAACGTGAAATGGTACTTGTACTTGAAACGGTGTATCTAATGTGTTTCATTGAGAGAGTGAGGATATTGGAGACCCTTAAAATGCCGCTTAAGTGGCGTAATAAGCCGGCAACACAACCAATGCGCGGGTTGTGGCGTGGTTTTCGTAGGGCGGCGGTGATCTCTTACGATAGAGGAGACCCGCTTGCTATACCTTCAAAAAGCAAAAAACTAACCGTTTCCAATATTGAGATTTTGTTTTCAACTTTGATGAACTATGACGCTCGTGTTGACGGTGATAACACTGGCTGAACGTTGTTAAACCATTTTTCGTGCATTTTGAGACGGTTGGTTTTGTTTCCCAATTGATATTCTCATACTCGCCACTTCTCGAACGCGAGCTTTACTTGAACGAATATCCGAAACATGGCAGGCACGTGACGTAAACGAAATGAGACGTATTAACTCACAATTCGCGGCCGGCGACGCGCTGTGACGAATCATAAACTACACGAGACGTAGATATGTACGCGTATTCCTGACACGTGCAGGCGAAATGATTAGCGCTGGATTCCCATTTCACTGGTGCGTTAAGCGCACTCAATCCCCTCTCATTAGAGAGGAGACCACCTGAAAACACACAATATCGAAGCACCCTTTCTTTATATATTTTTTAAATCATTTAAATAGTAAATGAGACGCAAACTAAATAGCAAAACAAACTTTGTTAACGAGTTAATGTGAATTTATTTAAGGCTAAGTAATGTTTCCTTGTCACAAGCAACTCAACTCGTTTTCTTAGAAATTAGAATAGTTCAGAGTGTCTTCCTGAAGTTGTCATACGGGCCACGCTTCATTTGCGCCATCATTATGGCGTTGACAAATACAATTAGCGATATCAGATGTGGTATATTGAGAAGTAGCACTGCGTGGTCCTGTGTAAGAGCCACTTGTAGGACGTAACTGCGCGTTGTAATCACGAGCATTTAAGTAAGACTCTAACGATATAACTTTTGTTAGAGACAGTGACTTCATTTCTTTTACTATGGGTATATCTTTCACATGACTCAACTTTCAGCAATTTCTATGGTTCTCTGTGCTTATTTATATAATCTTGGACATGTCTATTTCAAATAGAACCAAAATAAACGATTCCCAGATCCGAGAATAACGGTGTTTTCCTAGTACAATAGTAAACTTTGTAAAAATCACATATTTCATTACGGTTGTCACGTTTTTAAAATATGCACAACTCAGTGAAAGAGTGACAAAACGTTTAAGACGTCTACTTACTTAGGTAAGTTGACGTCTTAAACTAATTTATGGCGTCCATGGGCGGCATTGTGAATTGGAAAGTAACGATTATAAGTACAGCTTGTACCAATAATAATATATGAAGATACTGACAGCTTCTAATGGGTGAACCTGCGGGCTCTACTCCTTTCGAGCGTCGTTTAAGGAAGTAATACGCTACAGTATATACCAGTGACGTAACGCATCAGGAGTGGGGGGAGGACATTGGCTGGAATTGATTTAATTTCCGGCTCTCAGCGCTGTCTCGCGCATTCTTGATATCATGAGATAATGCTAGAATCGTTGAAGGAAGAGGCGCCTTTTATATCATCGTCATGTAGAACAACATTTACAATATAAAATCTCATTTTATATTGAATTAAAAGTGAGGAGAGACAATTTAAGGTTTGTAACTGTCATTGTGTGTAAATCCAATATATGAAGTGTGTAAACACTTCGTATTTTATTGAAATGAAGGATCCTTTCATCTTATTTTCGCAAAAGCGTTCACTTCGGCTGTCACAAGTCCTAAATCGCGGCGTCGGAAGGTCGTTTAGAATGCGTTTTCACTAAGTAAGTTTAAAAAATATAGGTAGGGTTTAAATTTCAAAATGTAAAAACTGATAATTATTAAAAAAGAGGTTTCCGATCAGTATTTAAATAAACTGTTAATCTGACAGACTTAGAAAAATGTCTTTTTTTAGGATCTAAATAGTAATTAACAATAGATTAGCCGAACGATTGATAGATTGCATCTCTTGTGTAATAACAGAGGCGTGGAAGTAATTTCTAATAGTAAATAATTCTGTGTAATTACTGTTTGTTCTACTCGTCGGAGATAATGAGGGAAGAGGTGCCGCGAGTCATAGCCGCGTGAATCGTCATTTCACAATAAATGTTTTTAAATATTTAAACATTTCTAAGTCATAATAAGTTTCAGACATTTACTATTCCTATAATAATTAGAACACATCATTACGATAAATTTTTGTTATATATAGCTTTTTTAAAATACTGACGTCGATTTAGGTCGCTTTTCTGACGACTAACATAAAATACTACATTCATATAAAATGTAATAAATTCGGTCCAACCGTTTCGGATAAGAGAGGTTTATAAAATAATGCTTATATCATTTAACTGTGGGATTTATTTTGAAAAGTTGAGCCAAACTACATCTCTTACAACGCTACATCTCTTAAATTGCGCTATTATTTGAGTTGGTGACCGCGCCGGGTCGCTCGGCGGGTCAAATATTTGCCGACCTCCTGTCGGGGAACTTTCACTCGTTGCGGGCCGGCCGACTACGATGGGCTCGACAGATGCTGCCTTTTACATCGGGGCCGCGTTTATTGTGCCGAAACTATTTCGTAGCACGCACTATCGGTCACTAATCTAATGCTTCAGTCATCTTTATTATAAGAATATCAAATGCATAGAGAGATCACAGAGCTACTTTCGACCGTCTGAAAAGTAAAGGTTAAGATTGTACATATCCGAGAGTTAGTTTGAAGTTCATGTCTTGCGTGTGCTTGCAAAGATGAGGAGCTGCTGTTGTGAACTTATAACCCCAAGCGACACGATTGCTCAATAACTGTACGATGGACGACCTCTCTGCATGTTTCTATTTAAATACATTTTGAGTCAGTGAAGAAATAAGTAGAAGTTCCTTGAAATGGGTCATGTGTGAATGTAGGTGGTGCGAAAAAATTCAAACATTGGCTACTGTTTTCATTTTACACATATTGCATTGTAGTAGCGATAGGAAGATTAGAAACAAAAAGCACAGCTAAGTGCTAAGCTCAAAGCAATGTGCGGCAATTATTCCGAAGCGCGAGTGTCAAGAGATCCCTCAGTGTTTGTAGCTTTTGTGTTTGCTTAGCGAATGATCGGGCACTTGTCGGGTTATGGCCATCATCAGCGGCATCACCTCCTCACCTATAGACATCAGGCCGTACAGGAGACAGCGAAGAAATCGAATCTTGTACTTTTGTTTATTTGCCACTGGCTGTCCCGACAGACTTCGTTGTAATTATTATTGTTTTAATTAACCTAAGTTTTCCTTCAATTAAGCGCAAAACGCGCTTAACAACTAGTTTGGCGATTCTTTTTTATTAATATAGATTAGATTATTAATAGACCTAGGAAACAGAAGCCCTTAAAAGAAGCGCAACTCATCAGGATAAGGTACACACCACCTTGAAAAAATTGCTAGAATTTTCTTTCTTTCGTGTTTTGTCTTAAAAATAAAAGTACCTCAGAGAGGGACAGCATGTTTAACAGCTAATTTAAAGATAGGCGACGTTTAATAAGCGAGATAGTTCAAATGAAGATGGGAATTTATATTTTTGCCAAAAACAAGGAACCCATGCCGAAAGGAAAACTGAAGGGCGCTAAGAATGAGTTGAATGGAATTGAAAGTGACTGCGGTCGGCGGGACGATAACACTGAAATTTACATTTTTTTTGTTCATCTTCGTGTGTGGGCTGCTAATTTATGGTTTATATTTAAAAATTTCCATTCGCGACACAGAAATATTTTTATCGAAATTTGATGGAGTTTCAATAGAGTTGTGTGAGCAAGAGTAAGTGAACATAACCATAGCGTGGATTGCGAGTCGGTCGTCCGGGGAAACTGCGTGTCCCGTACCCGCAAATCATCCAAGAATGTTGATAAAACCTAACCGCACCTACACATAATGAAACGTCTAATAGCAACACGTATCGAAAGATAACAACAAAATATTAAGCTTCAATGAAATAGCTAGTATTCTATTTCCTTGCATTATTCTATTTTTCTAACTTGTAAGACTTCTCACCCGTGGCTGAGCCATGCTGACGCACTAATCGAGCCGGCTCGTCCGAAGTGATACCACGTGCTCATAGAATACTCAGCGTGAAATGGTACTTGTACTGTATATCGCTAAATGAGTGAGGATATCGGAGAGGCGAGCCGTAAATTTAATTTTTGGCCGCGACTAGCGCAAGGGCGCCTCCTGCGAGACACAAAT
>DWCF01003960.1:0-17933 GCA_018230265.1 Delias oraia
GACTATGTCGTCGGCAAAACGTAGATGCGTGATGTACTCGCCATTGATGTTGATGCCTAGTCCTTTCCAGTTCAAGAATTTAAACACATCTTCCAGTGCAGAGGTGAACAGTTTCGGAGATGTAACATCTCCCTGTCTCACGTATCTTTGCATTTGGATAGGGTTTCTATTCTGATCCTGTACTCGGACCGACATGGTGGCAGAATTGTAGAGACATCTGAGCACCTCTATGTACCGACAGTCGATCTGGTATCGCTGCAAGGACCGAACCACCGCCCAAGTTTCGACAGAATCGAAGGCCCTCTCGTAGTCCACAAACACTAAGCTCAACGGCCGGTTATACTCTTCGGTCTTCTGTATAGTCTACCGGAGCGTGTGGATGTGGTCTACGGAACTGAAGCCTTTCCGGAACCCGGCTTGTTCGGGCAGCTGGAAGTCGTCGAACCTACGTGCGAAATTTTTATTACATCTGTTAATATTTTTTGAAATTGTCTTACAATATTTTTAATTTTTTTATTACATGTGTTCAGCTTATAATTTAACCCAATACGTCATATGCTTGCAGAGACAATTACCAAACTACTATTATAAATGCTAATTATAACTAAAATAAATACATATAATGATGTATTGTCTATTTTTTTAAGGGGTCTGTGGAAACTGTCCTTGAATCCCTAGTGGTCCATGGTTGAAATATGTTGACCCATTACATTTTTCATAACCAACCTATTAAAGTCCACTGTTGGACATAAAGGACGCCCAGCAATTGCGATCTGGAGACTGGATCCAGCGGTTGGCCGCGACCATAATGAGATCGTTTTCCATCGAGCGTCGGGACGTCGCACTCTGTGCTTCCCGGCATACGGTGGCCACCGTACCCAAGAACTTTTTTTCCCTATCGGTTATCGGTTCGTCGAGCGATGTGGCCAGCCCATTGCCATTTCAACTTACTAATACAGCGGGTGAAGTCGGTTATTTGGTTCGTTTACAGATAACCACATTGCTGATTTTATCTCGCAGCGAGATTCCTAGCATTGCCATTTCCATAACTCGTTTTGGATTACATGTTTGGAACCTTCAAAAAAATTGAAGTGTACGGATACAGTGAAGGCCGGCAACGCACCCTTAACCTGGCTGTGGCTGATGGTGTCTATTGGTAGTGGAGCACATATGCTTGTTTGACTACCGTTTTTTAATAATTAATTTTAAAATACACGAAATATTTCCTATTTTTAGAAATGGATGGCTGGCAACCTGATGCCCGCCTCCGTTCCTCTCAACTTCTTTGCTGGTTATTGCTATGCGCTGAAGAAGGCTCAACTCAGCATGCTAACACCATCGTCAGGACCTTGCATAGAGGCGCCTCTGATGACGACCAGAGAGTTGTTCTTGAGGTGCGCATACGTCTATCTGTACTTAGATTTTTCCAGTTTATTGGTAGGATTGTGTATATGTCGATCTAATTTAGCATCGTTACATAAAAAGTGTAGCTCACAATGCAAACCCCACATTTAATTAAAAGTTTTCAAGTGCTAAATAATGTAAATTAGGAATACACATTACCAGCTTACTACCACAAAAAAGGTTGTAAGATTTTTAATATGACTCTCTCAAGTTTAGCTTACTTTGAGTAGGTATTGGGTAAAGGGAGTGATGCCAAAATCTTTTATTTATGAAATAGCGGACAACAAAGCAAGTGGGTCTCCTATATGGTAAAAGAACACCGGCACCCATGGACATGCACGCCACATTCCGCGCTTTGGTTGTGTTGCCGATTTTTTACGCGGCTAAAGCGGCAAATTTCAACGGCTTGCGATATCCTCACTCAGCGAAACAAGTAATGTTTCACGCTGGTATTCTGTGCCGATCCAATTACTACGACTTTACCATAAAATAAAGTTGAATTCGGATTATAAAAAATATATTTATTGCAGATAAAGCGAGCCTCTGAACTATTCGGCTACTTCATAACACCAGATACATGGTGGCCATTGTTAGAAGCGGAGGTTGACTCTTGGAGTGCACTGTTTGTGATCGCAAATATTATCAGAGGATCCCAACGCGACCTTGTCAAGGGTAAAGTGATGAAGGAATTGTGTAAAGAGATATCGGATCCTGACAGATGCAGAGTGAGAAAAGTAAGTTTGTTCGATTGCAATCACTTTCTGTGAAATTCGACTGATTTTTTTCTAAATTTTTTACCTCTATGGTAAGACATCATATATAGAGATAAAATCTTTGATATAGAAGAGTAGAAAGTATATATACCAGTGTGAGAGCTATGCTGAAGCATTTACCTATGCACTAATTTGGCCGGCTCCTCCGAGGTCGATACCACGGGCTCACAGAATACTCAGTGTGAAATGGTAGTTGTACTTAAAAACTATAATTCTGCTGTTTCGCTGACTGAGTAAGGATATCGGAGGCCCTTAAAAAGACCGCTTAAGCGGCACAAAAAGCCGGAAACACAAACAATGCGCGGACTGGGTCGCGGTTGACCATTGGCAGCAATGTTCAGTTACTATATAGGAGTTCCACCTGCTCCGTTGTCCACTATACCATAAAAAGTTTATATTCAAGGTATATAACGCATTGACCTTAGCAAACGTTGTTTTGCCGCATAGATTTTAATCCATACGCCAAATAAGAATTATAATTTAATAATTATTAAAGTGCTAAAATTGGTTACAAAAAATAGTGGTTGATCGTAGAAAAGTGACAGTTTAGTTATATATTTTTCATAGCTGAATATTTGAAAAAGTGGGTTGCTTTTAATATTTAGTTTATGAAACATATATGTCGACCGATTCTCAGACTTACCTCATTCATCGAGGTTTTGCTTCAAACACCGGGACAGTATAATTTTGTATACAAAGAAATAAAATGTAATTTGTTTTCGCAGCCCAAATATCAAAAGAATTTATTGCAAGCGTGTGAAGCACTAATGGACCTCTGCAAGGAGGACTGTCGTGAGGTGGCCGAAGACCTCTTTATTATCAACTTCACAGTTTACTCTATGCCCGTTGATGAAAACATACAATTTATGGCTTTGTGTAAGACATTTTAAAAGATTACTTACGCATAAGAAACGAATCCTTTGTTCTTGTCGTATATAAAGTAAACGTACTATTTATAACTTATATATACGGAAAAGTTATATGTATATTATATATAACTCTTGCGTCTGGCGATAATAGATTAAGGTCAATTTTTAATTCTATATATATTAGCCCTTTTGTAATAACAAAAGCACGTTATTGGTAGAGAGCTGCATACGTAAGATATTGTTTTAATATGAAATAATTTCATCCATGTCACCGCGATGTGTGTTGTTCCACAACTGAGCGATTTTTATGGCTTTTTTGCCGCGCATCACCTCTTTGTGAAATCAGCTTACTGCTTAGGTATTTCCAAGCCAATTTGACTTGGGGACCTTCAAAAAAAGAACGTATCTATCCCTTAAAGGCCGGCAACGCACCCGAGTCTCCGTAAGGGCAAGGAGTATCCATGAGCGGAGGAGCGCTTATACATATTTAGGTTTTTGTATGTCCCTTTATCGCTTAGATGAGGCCACTGCTCGTTTGCCACTGTTTACACAAAAAAATTTGGGAGTACCAAAATTTATCTAAGTATGTTTCAAATGAGAAATAGTTGATAATCGAGACAACTAGAACATGTAATATTTAACGGATATATATAGAAACGGTAAATCTACTGTGTTTTGCTGAGTGAGTGAGGATATCGGAGCCCTTTAAAAGTTCCCCTTCAGCGGCGTAAAAAGCCGTCAATATGACCAATGCGCAGAGTATGGCGCGGTGAATGATGGGCGGCGGTGTTATCTTACCATATATGAATCTCACCTGCTCCGTTGTCAGCTGCAAATAAGATATATAATTTGTTTAATTTGACGCTGGTTCTTTCATAGCGAATCTGGACAAGTTGCGATACATAGAGCAATGCGGTAAAGTATTGACGTGTCTGTACGATCGCCACATTCAGCGAGTCTTGTCTGACATCACCAGCGACGCGTTTACTTGGACTCTACTCACGCCGGACAAATGTCTGCTGGAATGCGTGCTTTTACACTCTGGTAAGTATAACGAATATTTACGAAAATTTTATACATAAGTTTCGTGTTTTGTCATAATAAAAGATGTACACACTAATTATATTATATTCTTAATTTAAATACATAAGACCCTTACATTAATGAGTGTATCAGTTCACTATACTAAACTGCTTCTATATGTAGACTGACATATGAAGTAAAACTAAACAAAAAACATAGCCAGGACCTTGGAGTTAGGAACACAAGCATGCAATAAAAACCTCACTCAACGATGTAGATGTTTTTTGTGTCCCTAAAAAAGTATAAAATTATACCTACATGAAATTATAAAAATTTTCACCCGTGCGAGAGTCATGCTAAAACATATGGTAGCGCACTAATTGAACTGGCTCGTCCAAAGTGACACCAGGGGCTCACAGAATAATCAGCGTGATAGGGTACTTGTACTGTGTTTCGCAGAGTGAGTGAGGATATCGGAGGCCATTAAAAATGAGGCTTAAGTGGCGTAAAAAGTCGGCAACACAACCAAAGCGCGGACTTTGGCGCTGTTGTGTAGCGGTGTGGCGGTCCTCTGACCATATAGGAGACACACCGGGTCCGATGTCAGCTATACTATAAAAAGAAAGATTTTGAAAGTTTTTAACTGATTATTATGAGTTGTTCAGGTTACGCAATGGGTAGCCAACTTCATCTAATCGCGCCTCTTCTTCGCGAATGTCTCGCTGAGCCGAAAGTGGATCCGGAAGTCAAGCTAAAGATATTCACAGCGCTTTCCACTGTTCTACTACAGAGAGACAACAATTTTAGAAAATGCGAGCCTGATAAACTGGAGGCTTTTCTGAGGATTGTAATTCAAGGTACTGTTTATTTTAAACCCTAATTCGGATAAAATGAAACGTTTTTAATGGCAAGAATAATAATCTATTAAGCAATTATTTGATAGACACATATTTATTGTAAAAGGTTTGTTAAAATCACTGAATTGAAAAATTGAAATCACTGAACTGTTGAATCACTGGTATTATGAAAATTTCAGATATACTGATGCCGAACTTAGTCTGGTGCCCAGGTCGCACCGCGGAAGCGGTTCGCACTGCTGCCGTGGCCTGTTTATGCGCCACTTTGCAAGAGGATTCTGAAAAGGGAGATGGCGATAAGAAAATGGTAATAAAAGGCGTATTTCCTTACCTGTATCTGCGTATTCTGTTGGAGGTGCTAGAGAGACCCAGAGATGGTTCAATAGATAATCTTCATTTTTTAAATGGCGTATAACGGAGCAGGGGGGTCTCCTATACGGTAAGAAAACACCGCCGCCCATGAACAACCGCGCCACAGTCCGCGCATTGGTTGTGTTGCTCGCTTTTTACGCCACTTAAGCGGTAGTTTTTAAGAGCGTCCGATGTCCTCACTCACTCTGCGAAACGTAGTACAAGTACATTTCCACGCTGAGTATTCTGTGAGCCCGTGTTATCACTTCGGACGAACTGGCCTAATTAGTGCGTCAGCGTGGCTCTCACAAGGGTGCGACAGTATTAAGACACTCGCCCAAACACTGTCAAGCTCTTCTAGAGACCGAATAAATTATAAATTAAATTATAATTGTCCGGACCGGAATTCGAACCCGATACCTCTCGCTTCATGTTACACTTTTTAAACCATAAAGCTACGAGGATCTCAAAATATATATCCGTTTTATCTATGCCAACATTTTCTTTTCCAGGAAGTAAATTTGTTTCCAACAAAAGAATCATTAGAGCCATTTCTGGATGAGTTGGTTCCTCTTTTAGCTGGCCTAATGGATGACAACTCGGCACTGACGAGACAACATACGCTAAGAGCAGTGTGTTGTCTTGCTGCTAAAGCAAAACAGAAGGACTGTTTTACTGCGGAAATGCTACATAAACTATATTTTGGTAAGTTTTTAAATATCTTATACATATAATTTCCATGTCAAAATGATAACACTCCTCCGTAACGACTTCACTGATTTTTACCAAATATTATATGCGTATTCAATATGTCTGAGAATCGGCTACTATTTTTCAAACCTCTAAGTGATAGTGGTGGTGGTTCACCCCAAATTTTGTTTTAATTTTTTTGATAAAATTTTTAAATACTATATTTATATTATTTGACATGAAAAATAGATGTAACGCTAAATTTTCAGCCTTTTACTATCAACCCTTAGTTGTCAATAGGGCTACTACTAATTGATATTATAGGTAATATGTCGCAAAACAACGTTTGCCGTGGTCAGCTAGTTATTTTATATAAGCCCAGAAGCCTTGAGAAGATTAGCAATTTATTTTACTAACTAAGCCTTTAGCTACAGTTTTCTATACTTGTTTAAATGGTATCATTTATATCATTAGTTGAGATAACATAAGAATTGCTGAAATATACTGTAAGAAGAGTAAATTATTGGTATAAATCTAATCTAAGTAAATGGATTTCCGCCTCTGGGTACTTCCCTTTTAGAACTTGTCTTCATTTCCTCCTAAGAAAAATGATGCATATTTTATTTATATTTAACAAATTTACACAAAACCTCAAAAATACGCCGTCTTAATATTTTATAAAGTATGACGCGTTTTTTGATGGCGCCAAAACTCTCAACTAGTGTTGCCTGTTGTGTTTAAATCTTATCCATGTAATGTCAAAATGTCAATTGTCATCTTGAATTACAGTTGCCCTGAAACGCTTGGATGACAGCAACGACAAGGTTCGTTCGTACGCTGTGAAAACACTGTGTACGCTATTTAAATGTCGTCCGACGTCATATGACCGTGTAGTGTTCAGTGCTCATATTGATGCACTGTACAGTGCTATGCTTATACATTTGGATGACGTGGTCGAAGAATTTAGAAAGGAAATGCTCGGTATGATTCTATTAAAATTTAATACTGTTTGAAAGCAGATCGATAATAAAAAATATATAAATCAATGAAATAATACATTTTCACAGTAAAGAGGTCCCAGCGGTTAATATATATTACTGCTATGCAAGTATTTATTGCATAACTTTTTTTGGTGTATATCGGCGCAGGCGGGTCACCTATATGGTAAGAATACCGCCACCCATGGACAACAGCGCCACAGTTCGCGCATTGGTTCTATTGCTGGCTTTTGACTGTCGTCACTTAAATGCCACTTAAATGTCATTTAAGTGGCATTTTTAGGGGCCTCTGATATCCTCAATCACTTTGCAAAACACAGTACAAGTACCGTTTCACGCTGAGTGCGTCAGCATATGCCTCAGCGTGACTCTCTCTCTTGTGTTTAATTATCTTTCCCGAAAGGCTTTCTTTCTTTAATTAGTTTTTTAAATATTTTGAGTTTTTCCAGATGCCTTATTAACTTTAAGTGATGTCGATCCACGCTTGCTGATGAAGAAAGTTAAAGCAAATATAAATCTATACAGAAATAAAAGTGCATACGAAAAACTCTCTTCGCACTTAGAAAAAATCATTAAATAAATACTGGTTTATATTTTATTAACGCACATAACATTGTTTGCCCAACGATTATATAGGGCTGTTTTGTTTCTTTAATAAGAGTTTAAGTTAATGCGGATTTAGTTATATATTCTTTTGTGTTGCGTTAAATAACAAATGTTGTTTTGCTTTATTCTTCAATTTTTATTATTTTATAAATCATCATCATCATTTCACCATGGCACGTCCACTGACATAGGCCTCCTCTTCGGATCTTCATGCATACCTGTTGGAGGTGACCTGCATTCAGCGTCTTTCGGCGACTTATATAAGGTCGTCTGTTTATTTTGTGGGTGGACGTTCTGCACTGCGCTTGCTGGTCCGTGGTCTCCACTCTAACACTTTTCGACCCCATCGGCCATCTGTTCTACGTGTAATGTGGCCTGCCCATTGCCACTTTCGCATGATAATTCGGCGGGCTATGTCGGTGACTTTTGATCGTCTACGGATCTCATCAAACAATAGATTAATGGTACTTAGTACTGTATTGGAAAGAAATGACGTCAAAATCGTTGCGACATTACAGGGCGCCATGTAAAAACTCCGTACATTACTGATTCGTGCGCTGGTATTATTAATCAGTCGTGTCTCTTATATTTTCAATATCTATTTGATATGTTTTGATAAAGTTATTAAAGACACTTTCAAAATTTCTTTTCTTTATTCAACATTTTGTTCCAATATTCAAAATTTCGTCTTATCTATAGGTGGAAAGTCCAAAACAAAGCCTCAGCTTTGTTTTGGAATGAATGAAAGCGGGAATGTAGTGCCTCAGCACTACATTTCCGCTTTTAGTTTTTCATAAAAAAATAAAATAAAAATAATAATAACAACGTTCGTGCGAGGGTGTTGGTATCTGTCGATCGTATTTTAATATTACTTAGATGAATGGCGACTATGTAAACCCGTAAATATCGAAGAAGTTCAACGAGACTACTTTTCTTATCTCGATGCTTTAGAGTCCATCTTGAGTAATTCGGATCGTATTTTGGTGGTAAATTAAACTTGCGCGCTTGGCAACAGATCTTATTGAGTGGATTATTATTTTTAACTTAATCTGTATCATCACTTTGTACTGTTGATCTGGTAGCTTTATCTGAATCGTTTTCATTTATATTTTTGCCAGATACTATTTCTTACTTTTTACTTACATATAATAAGCATGATGCAAAACATGCGCGAAAGGCTTTCGAAACAACGGGATAAAACTAAAATTACTGAAGTATTCTTGCCTTCATAAGACCCGGACTGCAGCGTTGGGGTCCGCGAGTGGTATAATCATATAACTTTGGCAAAGACTAATTATGAATTCAATGATTATAATATCCGCATGAAAGTAAATAGTTTACTGAAAGGACGAGCTAAAATATAGACTTGTCATAAAGTCCACGTGGGAAAAGCTGCGTCAAAATATTATTATTACATTTGAACCTGAAAAATTATTCAAAGGATGTGTTGTGTAGAGAACACTGTTATGATATACCAAAGACATTGCTGAGTTTCTGTCGCGATCTTGGATTTCTTGGAGACGGGTAACCAAAGATAAACTTGATAATGAGGCGGTGGATGCGGTGATAAAAAATATTAGTGATGAACGCCTTCGCATTGCACTCATGAATACGAGAGCTACCTCAGTGCCAGAAATAATTTCCCCTGCCTCATCTATTCGTCTTAAACGCCCCAATCCCAATTATAAAAATCTAATCAACCACAATATAAAAGTCTTAAATATGTAATTGATAATCGAAGCCTTCGTTATTGTAGCTTTTGTAATACGTCGGGGCACGTTTCTAGTAATTGTCGTAATGCTGATTCTTAGATGATGCATGGCCCAAGAGGGTCATATAGTCTGCGTAGAGTGTCTCAACTACGAGTAGCGCTACGACTCTGAAAAGCACTACGTATACTCGATGCGCTTATTCAGACAAGGCCAAGCGACGACCACATCCACACGCTCCGGTACATTATACAGAAGACCGAAGAGTATAACCGGCCGTTGAGCTTAGCGAGACACGAACCTCGGCTTGGGCCATGTGGAATCATGGGCCACTTGAGCAGCCTGTCAGAAGCTCGCCGGGGTGAGTCTGGCGACGAATCTTGGTTCTCGCCTCCGTATCCGGCGGAGGCGGTTACCGCTTTTCCTCGAATTCAATTATTTACCGCACCAATGATTAAAATAGCTTACGTTTAGATGCCAAATTTGTATCTGCTGTTCAAGCAATTGAGCTGATTCTAATAATAGGTACGGCTTGATAAAGCTTAGGTAATACTGTTTTCACTAAGACCTTGACCTCTGTTAATAAAATTGGTAGAGATATTTGTAATGTTTACGTCGCGAGGCGTCTGTTATTAATGTTTTTACATGTGCGAGTGCGAAAATGAGAGTTATAGATTACACAGCTTGTCGGTGTTATTAATTAGGCAAGGCAATAAATGCCTCAACCTAAAATGTTATTATTTAAGTTTTACGTCAGGAGTAATCTTTTGAATGTTACGAATGAATATCCTGATACCAAAAAAGATCCATGCTACTCATCGACATTTAACTCGTAAATTTCTACCACGTTTAGTAGTTTTATTTAATTTTGATGTGATAATGTCTTATAGTTTTTTGTTTTTACAAGCCTAGCCATAGCCAGGCAACTGACTTTATAAATATCCGGGCACTCTCACGGGTCTCATATAATTTAGGTCACGGTTACATCTTGAATTTAGAAAATCGGCGTGCCGTTCGAGAGGGCGGGCGCCTCCCGATTCTGGAATCTTCACGGCATCGCGTCGTGCCACTCTAGGCCACTAGAGTAGCGGCCGTTTAGCGGCCTTATTCACGTGGAAACCTCTAATTTGACGTCTCCAGATGCCGCTGAGTAAGAATACTTCTCGGCCGCAACCACATATGACCCCGAGGGCAGGAGCTGCAGGTTCATTCGCTGGTCGCTCCAATGGGCATGTCCCGAATTTTCCGGGAATGTCACCCGGTGAGCTATGACCGTGAGCTACGCCCAGCAACACCTCGCCATTGCAACACCACTGGCCGACTTCTTTTACCGGCTCTCGTTTCTTCGGGCTATACTGGGCCAACCTCAATCGCCGCTCTTGTGTACACATAGTTTACCTTCCCTTTCGCTTGAAGGGCCGTCAACGTCGAATAAGCTTAGGACACGGACCCCTCGAGGCCTGTGACCATAATTCGCGCCGTCGTATTATGTTCTGTGATTGTGGTGACAACTGTTTGTTAATCTGTAATATATAGCTGCCGGTTAGCGGTTGTAAACTGTGGTTGAATTGAGCGTGGAGTGAGAAAATGAGCGGACTGAGCAACAACATGTTATAGCTTGCATTTGAAATTCGAATAAAAAATACGAACTACCATTGTTTGAAAATAGTATTTTATCGTATTAATATTATAATTAAAACATATATTATATTTTAAAGTATGGAGGTGACTCGTAACAGTACGTACATTTCTCTTTTAGTATCCTTTTCTAATTTTTTTTATCAATTTTTAAAAATTGCTGAATTTTCAGATTTTAAAGAAGCATTGCCTTTAATATCTGAATCTATTGATAAAGCTGACTTTATGGTAATTGATGCCGAGTTTACGGGGCTTATAAATGGTCGAGATGTGTCTATATTTGATTCACCCCAAGAATATTATTTAACTCTTTTAAATGGTTCTACGGAGTTTCTATTAATACAATTCGGGCTTTGTACTTTTATTTGGGATGAGAAAACAGAGAAATATGTTAATGACGCCTATAACTTTTACTTATTTCCCCGTGGACGTCCAGGACCTGATAAAATGTTTCTATGCCAAAGTTCTAGTTTGGATTTTCTAATTTCACAAGGATTTGACTTTAATAAATTGATTGGAGAAGGTGAGAGTAAATAATTCATAACTATACAATACAACTTAAAAAATAATATGAAATCTATAGAATATCAATTTTACTTCTTATGAAGTAAACAAAAGTTTAGAAGGAATAAGGAAATTAAATTTACAAGATTGCCTTAATGTTGACCATGTTACTTTTGTGAGAAAATAAAAATATAAATAAAAATAATTTAAATAAATTAGAACTTCAGTTAATTTGGCCTCAAAAAAGGTTTTTACTATTCTCTTGATACTTTAAATATCTGAATTTGAATTGTTATATGATGTTATTAATATGTTAATAATAGTGAAAATTGCTACAAAGAGCAGTTTACATTTAAAACAAAAATATTGTTTCTTAAATATAATTTCTGGATATTTATTTCAGGTATATCTTATATGACAGAACCAACTGAGACTCGACTGAGGGAAAACCTACTAGAAAGACAAAAATCATATACAAACGACAAGGGAACAATAACAATTCCAGAAGAATTTAAATCTCAAATTGAAGATATTTGGTATATAGATATTTTACAGAATGTTGAAAAGTTCCATAAATTACTTAATTATAGTGATAACTGGAAGGTCTGACTGTGTAAAACAATTGCGATTGAGAAGTCTTCAAATCAGTTCTTTGTGGTACATAAATAAATTACATGCCCAGAACTAAATAGATAAAAGTAATTTCAGGAAGTTTTTTAAGTTGATTAGTTTTTGTTAGTTATCCTTATATAATTTTTTACCAATTTGCAAATTAAACAAGATATATTTTTCATCAAATTTATTGTTTAAAAAAAATTATATTCTGAAAAATTAAAATTAAAATCACCTAAATAATATTATTACTCTAATGCATTGAACTGAGATAGACAATGAAAATGACTAGGTTCGAAATCAGAAGTAATAGTAAGAAAGGTTTATAAATTTATACAGTAAAAGAGTTGGCGAATTTATCAAAGAAAATAACACAAATGAAATGGAAATCGATAGATGCAATGCATTTGTGAGGAGGCTGCTTTTTCAAGAAATTGGTTCACGATATAAGAATGATGTTTTCTTAGAAACGAAGATACTGGATAATAAGGATAGGTTTGTTAATGTGGCTTTTGCAGCCACTTGATATCTATTAGAATTTTAGATATAATTTTTATCTTGAGATGAGATAAATAGTTTTTGTGTGCAAGTCATAAACTCAACTAATTACTTTATAATATTTTAGTTTATTTTTAGTTCAAAGAATAACATCATAACTAGCTTTCAAGGAAGTTTAATTTGTTTACATTTCTTCATTGATTCAAGGTAGAAGTTATTTGAAAGTTAAGAATAGAATAATAAAAAATATTAGGATGCACAAAAATTATAAAACCAAGTTTAATAAATGGTAGATCTTAGCTGTATGCCCGGCCACAAGTTTTTTTTATTCAATTTGGACAACGGAGCAGGTGGGTCTCCATATGATAAGTAAACCGCCGCCCATGAACAACCGCGCCACACTCCGCACATTGGTTGTGTTGCCGGCTTTAAACGCCGGTTAAGCGCCATTTTTAAGGGCATACAATATTCTCACTCTGCGAAAAACAGTACAAGTAAAAATAACGAAATTGAAAAAAATAACAAAGCAATGTTTTAACGCGTCAATTAAAATAATTCATGTAGTCTATGTATGTATATTGTCATAGTATGTATAGGTAAGAATATCATTATATATTTTTATCCACTTTCCCTTTTTTTTAAATATTTCTATTGCACCAAGGTATATGACATAGTCTATCAATTTGCAGAATTTTGAAAGTAACCCGTTTGTCATCCTTGAACGATAAAAAGAACAAGGATGATGAGAGAAAAGAGAAAGAGAGGGAGGAACTAGAAGAGGCTGTGGGTTTCTCGAAAATTGCAAGGATGATCAGCCAATCTGTGAGTTTTTTAAATTTTTAATTCTATAACAGACAACGGAGCGTTGGGTTTGCTATATGGTAAGAGAACACCGCCGCCCGTGAAAAACCGCGCCACAGTCCGGAAATTGGTTATGTTGTCGGATATGTTTCAGCATGGCTCTGCCACGGGAGAGAACTTTCTATGAAATATTAAACATATAAAATTCTCGCGTTGTTTGTTGGCAAAGTTATTAACGGCTTGACCAATTTTTAAAAATTTGTCTGATATTGGAACAATATCTATTTTTATTAAGCCAAATTTTAAAGGTTATTTAATACAATATTATAATTTTGTACATTTTTTTATGATTTAGTTTTGATAAATACTTAAAAAATTAATATTCACTCTTAAACGCTCAACCCTTATTTTTTTAATAGCGATATTATTAAGTTTGTACTCGATAAAATAAAATAAAAACATTTTAACCGCGGATATCAGCTACAACTATACCAAATTACACGAATAACCCTCAAGTTATAAATGGTGTAACTAAATCATTTTGTTCATTTTGTTTCATACATAATGAAACCGAATAACAGATACATTATAACTATTCCCTTCCGTTTTTGTAGTCGGATAATAAGTATCCTACCTCCTATATCTTTCTCATGGTTCTAAGCAACCTCCCCACCAATTTTCAGCGAAAAAGTCTAACTAACACTACTTTCATATATGTTTTTGTTTTCTACATATTACATACAAATATAATATAATAATTATTATTATCATTGTTTTGAATATTAAAGAAACAATTTTTTCCTTATTCTGTATTAATAATTGCAGGAAAAACTTGTAATTGGCCACAACATGCTTCTGGATTTGATGCACACATTAAATCACTTCTTTCAACCATTATCTGCAGACTATCAATCCTTCAAGGAATTTGCACATTGCATGTTTCCACGGTAGGTGTAGGTATATTCTTAATTACAACCAATTAATATATATATTTAAGTGCTATGTGGCCTGCTCATTGCCACTTTAGCTGGCTATTTCGGCGGGTTTAGTCGGTGACTTTAGTTCGTCTACGGATTAGCAAGCTAAAGTGGACAGACGACCTTATACAGGTCGCCGGAAAACGCTAGATGTAGGTCGCCTCCGACAGGTGTACATGGAGGTCTGAAGGGGAGGTCTATGTCAAGTAGTGGACGTCCTACGGCTGAAATGATGAATATATATATTTATTTCCAAGTTATTACGACTTCGGTACCTTCAAGAAATGTGCGTAGCTTGAAGGCCAGCAACGGATGTCCATGGACGAGGGGCTGCTTATTCTAAAGGAAACTCGAGCACGTTTGACTCCCGTTTTTATATAATAAAAAATATTTAAATTCAAGTTACTGTCCTAAGCCACGTTTGAATACTGGCTGAAAGCGGCAAACATATTGCCATATACATTATATTAAAGTACAAATACCGGATACAAAAAATAAGGGTTGTGGTTAGTGAAATGAAGATATACATTTTTCAAAGCTAAATCCTAAATCAATTGTACAAAAAATAAAAAAAATCTGTTTGCCCTCCAGTTTAATGGAGTAAAAAACAGATACTGATCAATTCTCTTACCCGTGGTAGAACAATGCTGAAGCCAGCTCGTCCGAAATGATACCAAGAGCTCACAAAATACCTAGCGTAAAACGGTAGTTGTACTTGAAAGCGTACTTCTACGGCAA
This sequence comes from Delias oraia, assembly GCA_018230265.1. NCBI lineage: Eukaryota > Metazoa > Arthropoda > Insecta > Lepidoptera > Pieridae > Delias > Delias oraia. The sequence continues at coordinate 15,049 of DWCF01003960.1, forward strand.
GGATATTGGAGGGCCTTAAAATTACTGTCTAAGCGGCGTATAGAGTCGGCAACACAACCAATGCGATGATTGTGGCGTGGTTGGTGATGTGCGGCGACGCTCTCTTACCATTTAGAAATCCCACATAAGATATATTTTGATAATAATTAATATTTATTATATTTTTATTTTATTAATAATTAATATATGTTGTTAATATTATTTGTAAATGCCAGTGCTGTCCAACAAAATTTCTTATAAATAAACATTTGTAATTTCAGAATATTGGATACAAAATATATGTCAAGTTTACCACCCTTCAAGGATAAGGTGAATTCCAGTGTTCTGCAACATCTGTTGCTCACGTTGTCTGAGCCGCCATTTTCATTGCCAGATATTGGTAAGAATTTTGATAATATCAGGTAACTTAGTTTAGGAATTGGATTATATAGTTTTAAGGCTGGCATTGGATTATATAGTTTTAAGGCTGGCAACACACCCGCGACCCAGCTAGGTGTATCCGTGGATGGTGGGCCGCTTATTCTAGATGTTTGTTTGAATCTGGTTTTTTTATGTAGTGTTTGTTTCCGAGTGGGTGATTAAGTATTGAAATGAAATATTTTTATTCAAAATAAATACAACATGCAGCTCATTGAACGTCAAAATCAGTCCACCACCGGTCCCAGCTACGCCCACTCCGCAGAACCGGCGAAATTAAACTCAGTGGGTGTAATTTTCTTGCTTTCGTGAGATACTTAAAATGTAAAAATATAAGAAGAAATTAGTTCTGAGAATGCTTGGCATGAAGACCTTATGCCAAAGGCGTGACATCATTTACAAAATCACTAACACTAGTATGCTATATCACACAAACATCTCTTAACAGTGTTTTTAAATTCATTTACATACAGAAAGATTTTGAATATTTTCTGGGATCCTATTGTAAAAGCGTATCGCAGTACCTCCAAAATAATTACTTTTCTGCGTCTGATCACTGGTAAAACCAGTCTATGCTTAATACGCATGTTGCGATTATGAATATCGCTTTTCTCGAAAAAGTAATTTATATTTTTGAAACATACATAACATATTTTAAAACATATTAAAATGCTACTATTAAGGCATCTGTTCAAATAAAAATAGTTATATTGCGTATAGAATACGTTTAGAAAAAATTACAGAAAAAAAACCAAGAAATAATAAATATATGCTGTGTAGCGGCTCAGTTAATGGCTTCTTTGGGAGGTCCCAATATTCGTATTGATAAAATTCCCTTAAGTTAATTTTCTAACTGATTTGTTTAAATATGTTATTGCAGATTCAGCGGAAGGACGCGGTTACCATCAAACACACGACAAGCATCATGAGGCGGGCTACGACGCGTATGTCACCGGCCTATGTTTTCTGTCGATGCACACCCACCTGGCGCACATGCGCGGCGAGGAGTCGCGCCGAGTGACGGCTGACAGTGCGCTGCTGAGGCCATTCTTGAATAAGATCTTTTTGGCGAAGACGGTACACCAGGACTCGCCTTTTATAAACCTCGCAGGCAGTGACCGTAAGTATCACTGATAAAACTCATGTAATAGAACAGTAAATTTGAGCTCTTGAAGAAAATTGAGCAAATATTTATAATAATACAATCAACACTGAATATAGCGACTTTGAAGGGACTGCATATTTTTTATTAAATAGCGGATAACAGAGCAGATGGTTCTCCGCCTATGGACAACCGCGCCAAAGTCCGCGCAGTCGTTGTATTGCCGGCTTTTTAACCCGCTTATACAGCACGTTTAAGGGCCTCCGATATCCTCACTCACTCTTCGGAAGACTGTACAAGTCGGTACTTGTACTTGTTTCACGATGAATATTCTATGAGCCCGTGGTATCACTTATGTCGAGCCGGCCCTATTAGTGCGTCAGCAAATGGTTCAGCATGGCCCTTCCACGGGTGAATACCTAATATTAATAGCTAAAGAAATGGAAAATAAATAGGATTATCAAAACCCGAACAAAAAATATTGTATTCGGAGATCGGTTTTGGTGCAAAAAAGCCAATTCACATCCACAGCGCGGCTTGCGGTGCAGTTGTCCATGGGCGGCAATTATTATTATAACGTATATTCCTTGATTGCAGCGAATCCATCGCGAGACCACGTGTTCCACCTGACCTTCCCAAAGGAATGGCAACGTAATGATATCAATCAGCTCTTCAGTGCTTATGGTATGCTTTTTAAAGAAACATTTATTTTATTTTTAATAGTTCTTTGTTACAAGCGGCCCTTTTCATGTTGTTAGAATTCTATCGGCAGTTTTCATTATAAAAATGTATCTATACTAAATTTACTCTTCTATTTGGTAATCTGGTATAAATCATGTGTGGTGATCTCGAAGAAGTCAAAATTATACGCCACAATATTTTACTAACTAAACTTACGGAGTCTCGTTTTTGAAATTCGAGCTATGGAGAATAAATATTCTTAACAACATCTCGTAGGGAAATAATATTTTGTTCGAGTTACAAAATCTAATTAATTGGAAATATCGCATATTTAGACGTTCAGCGGAAGGAAATAGCATTTTTATCCACTTAATGAGGATTAATTATTAATTATTATTAATTTACGCTTGCCAATCGTGGCGATTATGGCAAACACCCCCATAGGGGAGGCCTATGTCCAGCAATGGACGTCTTACGGCTGAAATGATGATAATGATGAATGAGGATTATGACTAAACGAGGTTCGAGTTATTGAGATTCCACTGTACATTTTTTTATTCTATAGCGGACAACGGAGCAGATGCGTCTCCTATATGGTAAAAGAACACCGCCGCCCGTGAACAACCGCGACACAGTCTAAAGCGCTAAAGCGGCACTCTAAAGGGCCTCCGATATCCGCACGCGT
>DWCF01003961.1:0-17929 GCA_018230265.1 Delias oraia
TGAGATTTAAGGCCGAAAGATATTTAGGTTAGGTTTGATTAGCAATAGTTAAATCCATGCTGTCACACTATTTTATTACGAAAAAATAACTTTAAATTAATCAAAAAAATACATATTTATTTATACATACATATTTTCTTAGATAACATTCATAGTAATAAACTATGTACTTCAGCATTAATTATTAAATAAAATATTTAGGTTCGTATGTGCGAATAATTTGTTGTCAATACATAAGTATTTGGTAATCATTAAATAAATAGATTGAGTTTAGTTTGGTTTAAAATATTTTGGTAATCGTCATTTCACGTAAGAAACTTTTTCATACATATCACGAATTCATTTGAACTGTAGTAAACTCACAGTATCACTCTCAGTTTGTTTTTTAAACCACTTGAGAGGTGTTTCGCAAGAGACGCCCTTGTGCTAGTCGCGGCATAAATCAAGTTCTCGGCGAGCCTACGGTCCAAAAGTCCGCGAGAAGCCGTGAAGACCTTATGTCAACAGCGTTTCTCATTTCTAAAAAAAGCAGAATAGTTCATGCAACTACTATTTTCTATTAAATGTTGTCATTCAATGAACGCGCTAGTCATTCAATTAAATAGCGGATCCAACCAGATGACTTTGACATATACTTATTGTACAATAGTATCAAACTAAAAGTATATGACAAAAATTTACGACAGTTTTGCGGTTATAGTTATAAATGTTTAACTTAATCAAATTTAAATAAACATTAAATTTATATTTTGGTTAGTCTATGTTCAGTAGTATTGTTATGTTAAGTATATTTATGTATATTATAAATATGTAGTTTCAAAACTTGTTTTAGATAAACAGAAAGTCAAAATTATATTGTAAATATGTTTATTATTAAGTGTATTATGCTTGTAGATCATAGAAAATAGTATTATAATGAAATTTACTTTTTTGATATTTATAGCCTGTGTTCGTTCGTTCGTCAAAGTAATATGTTAAATTCTGTAAAGCCTCACGTGACCGATGACACGATAGTGCTGAATTTTTTCTATAATCACGGACGCCATATATTATAACATGTGTTCGGTAGAATTTATTTAGATTCAATATTACTTAAGTACATAAGTTGAGTTTATTTTCAATAATATTGATTCGATTTTATCGACCAAATTATTTAAACAATTTATATTGTTAGTTGTTTATAATTAAATTAATAAAAAAATAATAATTGACAAGTAATGTATTCAGATGTGATTGAGTTGGGATCTTCAGACGATGAAAGGGAACCGGAACCGAAAAAGGTAAGGTAAAGTTTAATTAAATAAGTTTTATCCAGATAATCAAGTTGAATACATAAATTATTTTCGTTTTCAGAAAAAAAGATTGCCAAATACTATGGTAATTATACCGAGTCCGCTTTGTAAGCCCTCAAAAATCACTGTAAACTCAGTATCTGAAATAAATTTGAAATCAACTAAAACTACTGTGGCCTTAGGTAACAATTCAAGGAATTTTCCTAATTATTCTGGCCAGAAAGCTGTTCCAAAGCCAGTATATACTTCAAATAAAAAAAAAACGAATTTTTGCCCAAAACTAATTAGATCAAAGCTAAAAAATTTGCCACCTAGCCTAATAGTAACCAAGACAAGTAACTCTAAAACTGTAAATAATAACAAGATAAAATCAAATAAAGTACACACCCAAAACATCACCAAACAATCAACAAAATTACTACAGAGGTATAAATCACCTGAAGATGTATCACATGAAAAGCTGGATCAAGTAGAAACTAGTGAGATGTCAGTGGCAGTAGAAAAAATTAATAATGAAGAATCTCAAAAGTTTATTGAAATAGAGGACAGCCCTGTAAAACCTTCCCTTAAACTGGCTCAAGATTTAAGTAACACAATAACTATTGTAGAAAGCCCTGGAAAATCATCTATTAAACATTTTGAAGATAGAAATAATACAATAATTATTGGAGATAGCCCTGTCAAAGATGAGGTAACAGGTAGCAATCTATCTGAGCAAAAAAAAAAGAAAGGAAGTAAGAAAATGTTGCAATATGACAATATCATAATAGGACGAAACTGGAGAGATATGATTGAATTTGAAGTCGAGCCTATTAAGTCTGATAGTATGCCAAAAAAGAAAAATCTGATTTTGGAGTGTGGTAAAACTGAAAAAAATAAGATAATGAGTGAAAAAGTTGAAAAACATGCAGATGATGATGAATTTAATGCTATATACCAGAAGTTCATAGACACCTGCCTCAATTTAGAAAATTCTAATGATATGCAAACTATTGTTGAAAAAAAAATAAAAAAATATTATAAACAGTGCCCCAAAGAGTATGTAGATTCAGAAGAATTTTTTGACTTTGTATCTGGTAAAATTTTTTCTATGGAGTCAAGTCCTAATGAGCTGTATCCATTTATTAGAGATGTAGTTAATGAGTTAAAAATGAGAAGAATAGGAAAAAGTGGAAGACTGAAATTAGATGAATCAATCGATGGTATGTATTATGAAACTATAATATCATAGGTATTTTCAGAGCCTCGTAGCTGAGTGGTTTAATAGGTCTACCACGAAGCGAGAGGTATCGGGTTCGAATCCCGGTCTGGACATTATAAATTTAATTTATAATTTTAAATTTAAATTTTTTAAAATTTAATTTAAAAAATTTAATTTATAATATATAATTTATTCAGTCTCTGGGAGGACTTTACAGAGGCTGGGCGAGTGTTTTAATACTGTCACAACTGTGGAAGAGCCATGCTGAAGCAAATGGGGACGCTTTAATTAGGCTGGCTCTTCCGAAGTGATACCACGCGCTCACAGAATACTCAGCGTAAAATGGTATTTGTACTGTGTTTCGTTGAGTGAGTGATCAGAGTTACCTAAAAATGCCACTTAAGCGGTGTAAAAAACCGGCAAGACAACCAATGCGCGGACTGTGGCGCTGTTGTCCATGGGCGGTGGTGTTCTCTTACCATATAGGAGACTCGCCTGCTCCGTTGTCCGCTATACTAAAAAAACCAAATAAAGTGTAAACTTTACGTAACGTTCCTTGATTTAAAGGCAAACTCTAAAGCTTCGTAGTCAATTGACTTTGGTTAATTTAGCTCTAATTCCATACACACTACATAGCATTACACCCAGTCTCAATAACAACAACTCGGTAAAAAAGCATCTTTTAAGTTGCCAAAATTACTAAAAATTGCACAGCGGTGTACGTTCTCTTGTCGCTTAATGATTCTAGCCCGCAATAAAGATAAGAAGTTCTGGAAGCTAAATTATTGGATTGTACTTTTATTTATTATTATATTTATTATATTATATATATTTATTATATTATATTTATATTATTAGATTGTAATTTTACCACCAACATGCGTCAATATCGCAAGATATAAATAAAATAATTAAAAAATATAGCAAAATTTCTGGTGCAACCACAGAAATAACATATATGTATACGCAACATCGTTCAAATACGATACTTTTTTATTTTCTAATTCGGATTTTTTCTTCTCTCTACTCGACATATCTCTATGACCCCATTAAATTCAGTCCCTTCAGTATCGTCATGTAGAGTTTACAGTTTACACTGTATGTATTTTTTTCATTGCCTAAATCTCTTTAGTTTCGTATGTAGATTTCTTCAATGTAAAAACAGTATTTATATCTGATTATTTATAGGAATAAGAGCAACGTGTTATATTAAATAATAAATACACAAACTCATAAATTGTTTCGTATTTTAATTCAAATCATTGTTTTTTATATAATGGTACAAAAATTAGTTAAGTGAGCAATTGAGGGTTTTTAAATTTATGTTATTAATCTGGCATGTTACATTAACAATTTTACATTAACACTTTTGTATTTAAAATAATATTATTATTTTACTTTTACAGAATATTCAAATTACACGATTGAAACAAGTGAACTTGATTTGAGACGTCAGAGACACATTAAAAAACTTGAAAAGACTTTAATGAGACTTCAACGGGCTATTAAAAAGTCTGGAGAACAAGAAGTTGATTTATATGATGAAGATAACTCGGCATTTCTACTAACACAAAGGTTTTTCAAAAGATTTCATTAGTTTCATACAGGATTGCATGCAACTGTGTGGATATAAATAACTGATCTGCATTTGTTTCAAGCAAAAATTGGAAAATTTACTTTTTACGGCGCAAGACAAACCATAATTATCTGCGTGTTTGTCTAAAAGTTTCTACAATTGTGTCTGTATTTCTATAAATAGCAGACATTTCAGTATTAATACAGTGGCTTTTTTAATTTATCACATACTTATTATCCTGTTAGTAATACCTAATAAGTTTAATTATGAGATATATATATATATCTCATAATATATATTTAAACCAAACCAAATAATTGTATGTGAAATAACAACAAATGATATCTGTGTTAATATGTAAATATCGAAATAAATTTTATCACATTTCAGGTACAAAAAAAGATTTATGCTTGTTTACAAAAAACTTTGTCAATTAACAAAAACTAAGTTGCCATCTGAGCCGCATATCAAGCTTGATACTCGCCCTGGAAGACCTAAAGGACCAGCGATGAAGGTGGAAAAGATGATTAATAAGAATAGAGTGCCTTTTGGTCAACCACTGCCGTTCCCTGATTTTTATGATGTCCTGAATTGCGTGTCTGAAGCTAACAAAGAAGATAATCTTGGCTGGAGTGAAATCAAACAAGCAGAAGAAGGTAGTAACTTTTAAAGGCTTCAAACTTGGAATTGCCTGTCCTAATCATCATCGTTTCAGCTGTAAGATGTCCACTGCTTGACTTAGGCCTCCCTATCAGACTTCCACGCATACCTGTCGGAGGCGACCTGCATCCAGCGTCTTCCGGCGACCTTTATAACGTCGTCTGTCTTGTGGGGGATGTCCAATTGCCTGTATATTCACAATAAAATTATAAAGTCATGGAAAGTAGTGGCAAAACATAATAAAACTGTAAAGATATTTTATAAAAAATTCCATATATAATATACATGTAATGCTTTAATGAATTGTCGATGTTATATGTTAGACGTATTTTGTAAATTTCCATTTAGTTTTTTTATCTAACAGCAGCAGCTTATATACTAATCCGATCTTTATATGCCTCATTGAGCATACTTACAATTTATAGAATGTTCTGTAACAATCATTCTGTAGATAAATCTAAAAAATCTTTTAAGGGTTTTTTGTGTGATAAAGCGTACTCTAGTGTTAAATGATGTCACGCCTTGGGGATAAGATGTCCATGCCAGGCATTCTCTGAGATAATATTTGTTATAATTTAAGTATCTCACGGAAGCCACACAATTACACCCACTAATTTTATTTCGCCGGTTCTTCTCAATGGGCTAAGCTTGGAACTGGTGGTAGGCTAATTTTGACATTAACCGAGCTGCATTTTTGTGTTGAATAAAAAATTTTCATTTCAATGCTTATAGTAAAATAGGTTTACTCTATTAAAATGTTTTGTGATATTGAGATTACAAATTGCTTTAAAAATAGGCAGCTGCCTTGGTATTTTCTTAAAGTGGTGATATTAATATTATTTCAGCCCGTGAACTGTTCACGGCTTGTGGCAGAAAATTGAAGCGGCGCAGACAAGAGAACGAATGGAAGTTAGCAGCGTCCCTATTGACACCAATCGAAGATTCTGCTCTAACTGATGTTGAACTAAAGATGAAATTAGACCAAAATAAATTGATTGCTGAACAAAACGAGATGGCAATAATAAATAAGTGGGTTTTTATAATAATCTTATACTATTATTATACTCAGTTAACTTTTTTCGTCTCACCGGTCAGAAAACTGGATCAAAAAGGCGGATAAAACAATTTTAAAAAAGCATTTTTCAAAGTCTGTATTTCATGGATCCAATAGGCATGTATAGATTTCATAAGCAATTATTTGTATTGTTACCTCTCGATAACACTAGATGTTCAGTCTAACTCAGAAAAATATAAAAAAATATTCAAACCCAATACCAAATAAAAATATGAATAACGCTTTGCTAATGTTTTCATGTGAAACGAATACCATCCAAAGTTGAAAGGCAGATGCTTCTTTTAGGCTTAGTTGTGGTGTGGTGGGTAATGCATTGTGCGTTCAATGGGTTTTAATTAAATTACACAATCAAATGTCCAATTGCACTATGTATCTATTATTATTATAAATTCACTATTGACCATTAGAATTTGTAACTGGCTCGCTCTTTTGTTGTCATTTACCGAGAGAATGTACGGTGTTTATTAGTTCCGAGCATACTGCACACGGCAGAGATGCTCCTTATTGGGAACCTCAAGTCTAATTATTAAATAAATAATACTAATAGTAAATAGGAAATTAAGTTTACTATTTTCAAAACTGTTACAAATTTTGCTTTGAATATGAATGTTACCTTAGAAACTCAATTTACTTGGCGATAACTCAATATTAGAATTTCGTATTTTACATATTATAAGATTGATTCTGATTATAGTTTTTTGTATCAGGTATGTGGATAAGCAAAATCAGTTGAAATTAGAGCCTGAAATGGTTTCCGATAAAGAAGCCGAAGATACTTCAATAGGAAGCGATGAGGAAGGACATAACAATGTTTCGAAAGTGGAGAAGAAAGGGGACCTCGAGACAGTTCAAAACAATAAAAAAATTCGGGAAAGAGAAAAATATTTAGATTTTGATTCCAAATCGCCAATCATTCTCATCGACTCCGACAGTGAACTTGAGTGTCATAACAGCTATGTGAGCTACGAAGATTCTAGTACCACCGACATTAATCATTCCAACAGTGATGTTGCTCAAATGAATGTTGGATTGACTATTGATTTTGATACTGTACCAAAAACAAGTAATCAGATTAATAATTGTCTTAATCTCGGTGTAAGTGATGATTTTAAAAAAGAAAAAGTAATCGAAAAAATAGATGATGATATTGTGATGATTAATAAATCCGATTTCGATAGCAAGTCTTTTGTTACAGAAGTTAACAATGGCATTAAAACTGAAATTGCAGATGTACAATTGCAAGCAAATGTACAATTGAGCAACGTTAAAGTTAGTGAGACATCTATATCAACTGATACGGAAGACAGAAATGTCGAAATAAATAATAAAAATGTTTTTCCTGAGAAGAGAAGGATAGTGGAAGATACTGATTTAATGGAAACAAAAGCCAAATTAACTGATATAAGCAACATTGAATCACACGGGTCCACTGACAAAATAAATAATGTGATTGAACTGAAAAGAAAATGTTTTGAGTTGATATGTGATATTACACACACCACATTTATATAAATCAATTGATTTAGAAAAACCATAATATACAAGTTATATGTTAGTTTAACAGACAGATGTTGAAATGATTGATGAAAATGATGTCTTGGAAAATCAATTAACAGATAAAGTTTCTGATGAAAATGTAACTGTTATTTCAGAAAAAATAACCAAAGATAATACTGACAATTCTCTCGACATTATTACTGCGAATAGTAAAATTAATAATGAGAAAGAAAGTGTCGAAAAAAATTGTGAAGCTTCAATAGGCTGCAATTCTTTATCAAATGGTGATGATACTGCATTTGCAGATTTCACTGAGAGAGAACAGAAGTCAATGAACAAGGAAAAGGAATCTGATACATGAGGACAATATTTAAAGTGATTTATGTTGATCATCTAAAGAAAATACTTTAAATAGATATTAATAGTTATTTTAGCGTTATCTCTCGTTAGGAGCCGCCCTTCACAAAAACTGAAAAGAAGGTATTCAATAAGATGCAGAAGTTGCAATTATTGTTCTTCGGCCAGCGAGTGATAACTAATTATAAATAAGGCAGATGATATTTTAAAATATTCATACGCTTTTTATTTTATTTTATCGATATCCAAGAGATTAGTAGTTTCATCGTTATAGGGAAAGATCGTTACATCTTCTACAGTGGTATACAAAGTGGTATACAAGACACTAATAATAGTAACATTAACAGTATGTATTGTCCTGACATTTTATTGGGAAAAGTCCAGGTTTGCTTTTTTGGTTTTCCACAGCCCTTTATCTTATAAACTTTGCAACCATTGGATCAACCGGTCAAGACATGAAAATAAACATTTGCTCTGAAAACCATTGTTATAGGGAGAATCGTTATTGATTATGTGTAACATTATTATTGTATTAGATTTACTATCCCACCCCGGAAACGTCATTTTGACACATTATTACCGCGTCATTACCAATTAGTAATACCCCTTTTAACAAATAAGGGTTGATCGTAGGAGGGTGAGAATTTAGGGTTAAATCTATTTTTTCTTGCCAAATAATATAAAAATAGAAATAAAATTCGTTATAAAAAAAATATTCTTTAATTTGGGATGAACGCCCAAATTAAAGAATTCATACGAAAAAATTCATACGAATCAGTCAAGATGTTTCGGAGGAGTATGGGAAAATTGTGACATAAGAATTTTATATATTAGATTGTATTTTTCAACAAATGCGCTGTAGTCTGCTTTATATATATATATCTATTATACACAGATGGATTTTTATAATGCTACCTGAAGGGTAGTACCTTTTATTCTGTAAATAGGTTCTATTTTTTAATAATTTGGTCATTTTTCTAGATAAATGACGACAATAATAATTACTTATTAATAACAAAGAAATGGATGTTAGAGTAAAAGTGCTATAACTCGATCCGTTGTATTAATAATTTAAGATTTAATTTTCTCATTCCTAATATATAATCCTATAATTAAAAAGTCGATAATCCTAATCATTGACCCTACATGCAATGATCGAATCGAAACGATCGATGCAATAACAGTTCAGGTGCAACTTTCACAGATTTTAGTCGATTCGATTACCGGGTGTGGCAAGCGAATTTTAAAAATCTTCAAAAGCAAACTGCTTTTTAAGATTTTTAAAGTTCACTTTCTTGTCATTTTTTTGACCTTGAGTAAAATTTTGTATCTACAATATTTAGAATACTTCCGCTCCAGCTGGCATTACAACATTCCAGTCTGTTATTTGGTTTTCAACAAAATATTTTAAGTATACGTTTTTTCCCACAAATATAAAGAATTCAAATAGTTTTATTTCTATAGCTATGTAATAGAAAACGCAAATTCTTAAATGAAACACAACATGAGTTATGATCAACAGGTGAGTTCTAGTACAGTGAAAGCTCTTTATTTGCGGGGTAATGTTCCATAATTAATACGCTGAGTACACGGAATGGTAATTTGTATGGGGTTATACGTTCTTGGGACAAAATGAAATAGAAACAGGCCATTAAGCGGTAAAACAGATTGTTTTCGTGTCAAAGTCCTTAAATTTAAGTTGACGTTATTAATTAGACAAAACAATGAAACACGCAAAGCGTCGAAAGCAAAACTTTTACCATAATTGTAAGATGGGCTGGTTTCCATGGTTGGTTAAATATGTCACAGTAAAGAAAGAAAAATTAATTAGTCTTATTTTCATGTATAATTAATGAAATATACTGTCGGATTCTAAAATAATTAAATTGTAAACTTTAAGAAAGAAATCAATGTAAAATTGAAATTAAAATACAATAAAAAATACCGTAACAACACTTTATTTACATAATTTACAAAGGTCTTAGCTGTGTACAAAATAGATTCTTATTTACATTTAAGAAAAACATATAGGTCCAGGCTTAAAAGAAAATTCGTGTTGGGCGTCTATGAATGTCAGGGGTTGGAAATCTGTTATAGGCAGTCGATCATTTCGGGATGTTTTGATCTCCAATACAATTTCCCCAATGCCTTCCTGAAAATTGTTTCAATTATGTTTTAAGCGAAGTTAAAAAATACAAAAGCAGGAAATAAACTCATTAAGAGAGTTTTATTTACAAAGCAAACGAAATATTTTGACATAAACCAGAAAAATCAAAATGCAAAACAAAAGCGAATACTCAAAATTTTTATTCATCATATCAGCGGTAAGACATCCACAGCTGGACGTAGGTCTCCCCCTTGGACCTCCATGAATAATGTCATTTTGGCGGTGTTTGCCTTAATCGCCACGCTTGGCAGGTGTGTTGGCGATCGCAGTTCAGTTATATAGTCTGCGGAGGACGCTGCTGCCCGCCCTCCAGTTAATAATAATTTTTATTAACTTACACGAAATAAGTAAAAGATTTACGTACCACACAACTATCCCGGACTACTTGAGGTTTTGGGAATTCCAAGGCATTTTGCCCAAATAGCCTGATATTACCTGATCGAATAATTTCTGCCGGTATGTCAGATCTATAAGTTCAATTATTAGGAATCAAGATACAGCGTCTATAAATCTGTTTATCTATAATTATTGTAGGTACATAAATGTTTATAATTAATTTTCCATACCTTTGTGTAAATTTCGTATTTCTGCAATAATAGGTAAAGTTTTGTCTGGCACTGTATGATAGTAGCCGCAAAAATCGTTGTTGTATCATTCCCACTTCCGCTCCATACGAAATCTTTAAATAATCATATTAGGCAATTTGAAATGGCTCGACTTCATCTACGGATATTTGGGATTGTATGTTGCTTTTAATAATTATGAATAAACTAATACGATAATAGATTTATAATTGTTGTGTATATCGTCACTCGGCGAAGTTTATTGCAAGTATTGTTTCACGCTGGTAATCAGTGAGACCGTGGTATCACTTCGGACCGCCGCCCTAATTACTGCGCCAGCTCTTCCTCGGGTAAGAGTTGGGAACCTTCAAGAAAAGAGTGTACACTTTCCTTAAAGGCCGGCAACGCACCCGTGGCTCTGCAAAGGCTGGGGGTGTCCATGGGCGGTGGACCGCTTGCCCGTTTGCCAGCGATGGTATAATAAAAAAAATTGTTAAGTCCTTCAAGGACCGAATAAATAATGCATTTTATTCATAAGGCGGATCGAACGAGTATCCCTGACTTACACCTAACAGATCGTCTTTAAATCAAGAGAAACATTTTCATAGGATACCTAGATTAGTTAGGATAGATATATGTACATTTTTAAATATGTTAAGTGTTAAAAAAAACATTGTTTATGGGAGACACCCTAAAGCTTACAAGTATCCTACCTTAAATCCGTTGTTGCTATGAGAAAATTTCTTCCCGCCCGTTTCCTCATAAACAGCCATTTGGTCGACATTATCTGGATAAATGCATGTATTATGCCCTTTGCAATAAACACGCATCGGCCGTGCGTCCCCCCCGCGTGCATCTATCCAATAGAATCCTAAAAGTATAATACAAAATAAAACCTAATTTAAAAACCCTTTTGTAGTGATTTTATTGCAAATCATATCCGTTTACCGTCTGTTAGATTTGAGTGGGATATCCTCAGATCTCGACACGAAAGTGCTGGGTGGTTTTGCGTGCCCGTTGGCCTTCTAGACGCTTCCAGAGAAGACCTCGCTGTTATAATACCTGCCATAACTTCGCGGACCCATTCCGTGTCATCTTCTGAAATTTGTATTTTTATTTGACAAAATGGCCTAGGGCATATCATTAAGCTTGATCAGAAATAAAAAATCACTTGCATGAATTAGTCACTACTTACAAATGATTTTCTTTTGTAAAAATAAAAAAAACATGTGAAATACTTAAAGTACTCAGATGTTTTGTTTTTATTTTGGGTAGTGTTGGATATACCTTCTATAAAATTATCATCAGTGGTAGATTCAAATAGATCGTCTTCAATATTTCTTCGTTTTCTTGTTCTAAAGAGCTCAGCAGGTAACTGAGGCATCGGTGCAGGTAGTCCAGGTGGACCAGGTAGACCAGCTGGACCGACCATGCCTGGTCTTCCTTCGGGTCCAAGATCTCCTTTAGGACCAGGGGGACCTTCTTGTCCGGGTTCCCCAGCAGGACCCAAGTCTCCTTTTAGGCCGGGAGGACCAGTGAGTCCCTGTAATAAAGGACCTTAGAATACATTGTTTTATGTTTCATTGTCAGTAACAAGAGCGATTGAGTTGATCTTACTGATTAATTATAATGTATAATTAAAACTAGTAAGTCTTGATAGAATATTTAAATTACAAAATAAATATGAATATCCGAATTAAATGATATATTTGTTTTTAATTTAAAATATTAAATAAAAAGGTTTTAAAAAATACACACCATATCACCCTTAGGACCTGATGAGCCCGTTGGGCCTGGCAGACCAACTTTTCCAACCTCGCCTTGGTCGCCCTTCACTCCCATTGGTCCTGTGTCACCAATGTGACCTTTTGGACCTCGATTTCCTTTATCTCCTTTAACACCCGGAGAACCGACGGCTCCTATTTGGCCAGGGGGACCAATTAAACCAGGAAGCCCTGGAGCACCAATATCTCCCTGAAATATAAAATAATAACAGATAGAATATGACTTCATTGCTGTAATTTAATAATATTTATCTTTTAATTAATTAAAAATTGGCGACCAGATCGTATTTTGCAGCGTGTCCTTCGATAAACCCTAAAATATGATTTATAATTATTTGTAAAATGGTTACCATAGAACACCAAGATCTTAGAACTATATATAAAATAAATATTTCGGTTTTTGAATGTGCAGAAAACTGTGCTCAGTAAACAGATTGATCGTGTATATGTTAAAAATTTCACTCGTAATCAGAAACTTTGAAATTTAATTTTGAAATTGTCACTAAAAATGTTAAAGAGTTTATCGGTTAAGTTTATTTTTATATTTTTCACTCCTACGTCGTTCTTGTACATGGATTTTGATCAATTAGGTGTCTACAGGTTCATTTACCTTTATTCAGTAGAGGTAAAATGAGCAAAATTTTAAACAATAGACTTAATACTAGAGTTATAAACTTACAGGGAGCCCCTGTAAGCCTCGCACTCCTCGTTGGCCTTCAATTCCCATGAGGCCAGCTGGTCCTGTAAGGCCAGGTTCACCAGGCGATCCCTTTGGTCCCACATCACCCTTTTCTCCAGGTGAACCGGGCTTTCCTTGGCTTCCAGGCGTACCCTCAATACCCTAGAAAAAAATAGTATATACAAACTATATAATTTATATTATGTGCGGCATAAACATTTTGATGGATGTTTGATTTTAAAATACTAACCGGACTACCGGGAACTCCATTTTCACCAGGTTTTCCCATTGGTCCAGGTGGTCCAATAGGCCCTTGAATCCCTGTATTGCCTTCAGGTCCATCTAATCCAGGTTCTCCTTTAATTCCTTGAGGTCCAGGATCACCTCTATCGCCAGGAAATCCAGCAGAGCCCATATCACCTTTAAAGCCTTCTGGACCGGGGAGTCCTTTAGGTCCCATTTCCCCTCTGGCACCTGAAGGTCCTTCATCTCCTTTTTGACCAGGAGATCCTCTTGGTCCCTTTACATAAAACATTAGCCTTAACATTATAATTTCTATATTAAAACTGGTGACAAAGATACTAATAGATAATATATTGAAAATTGTACAGGTAAGAAAAAAAACAGTCAACAATAATTTAAACAATGACCACTGAACCACTAACAGAAACTACTATTCCTAACCATTTTTCCTTCTGGACCTTGGGGTCCAGACGGTCCAGGCGCGCCCGAAGTTCCCTTTTCACCTTGTTGTCCTTCGGGTCCCCGAGGACCCATTTCTCCTAGAACTCCCTTTGGACCACGTGCGCCAGATGATCCAGTAACCCCTATTGCACCTGGAGCTCCTATAATCCAAACAAAATGTATTTAGGTTGCATTAGTTGTGTTACTTAATTTTGAATAAATAATATAATTTATATCGACATTTTAGCGTATGACGTCCACTACTGGACATATGTCATATAGATATATATTTATAGGACATATCATTTATATATACGTAATATAATTACCATATGATACACATAAATTATATTAAGTAAATCGTTGGTCTGTTTTTATGATCCATATAAAGTTCCTATTCTATAAAAAACAGTATTCTCTCTGATAGAAAATATGGATTTTGTTTTCAGAGTCCTAACTACTAAGCGTTATGATAAAAAGAGCTAAAAATTAAGGAATTTAATTTATATACCAGATTGTCCTGTATCTCCCCTGTCGCCTTTTGGACCTTGATCTCCTTTTATTCCTACTGGTCCAGTTTTCCCAATAGGCCCTGGCAAACCACGAACTCCATCTGAACCATGCATACCAGGAGGACCTGGTTCGCCAGGTGGGCCTTTTTCTCCAGGCAACCCTACAGATCCGATTTCACCTCGAAGGCCTTGACTACCCAGTGCACCTTGAGGACCCTGATGAAGTTTTAAAAAAATACTTGAAATAGTTTGTACATAGATAGTCGTTGGCTGATATTTTATTACAATTTACACTCAATTAATGCTTGTTTTTCAAGTTGAACCTTTAAAACTACATGCCTGAATGTATTATATTTAGAAAAAAAAATATTACTTTTTTTCTTTATATTTACCGGTTCTCCAACAGATCCTTTAAATCCTTTTTCCCCCGGTGGCCCCATTTCTCCCTTATCTCCGTCTTCTCCTGGTGACCCTACAGGGCCAGGCGCACCCATTAATCCCCTCGGACCCGTTGAACCATCTCTACCGATTGGACCTGAAAAACACATGTATTTCCTTTTTTTATTCTATAGCGGAAAACGGAGCAGGTGTGTCTCCTATATAAGAGAACACCGCCACCCAAGAACAACCGCGCCTCAGTCCACGCACTGGTTGTGTTGCCGGCCTTTTACACCACTTAATCGGCACTTTTAAGGGTCTCCGATATCCTCACTCACTCTGCGAAACACAGTACAAGTACTGTTTCACGCTGAGTGTTTCTAATATAAAGTATAATAACAGATAAAAGAGATGATAATATACTGAAATTACAGATTTTACCTATCGGTCCGGGTTCACCAATTTCTCCTTTTTGTCCACCTGAGCCGGGGGAGCCTCGAGGTCCTTCTCTGCCCATTGGACCTTGAGGGCCCTCGTGACCTGATTCACCTTGTTCGCCTTTATCACCACGTACTCCTGGAGCTCCAATAGACCCCATGTCACCTTTGGATCCTGGTATGCCCTATAAATTTATAAGAACATAATAGCCGACTCTTTAAAAATTTTGTCCTGAAATTTAATATTATTTTTATATATTTCATTCATAAGTTACAAATGTCTCAGTCTCAACTCAGTTTCTAAACTCTGACCGCGAAGCTCCGTTACACTTCTTAATACAATACATTATATTAATACATGTTGTATCAATATAATCATGAAAAATAAATATTTAGATTAACTTCATTATCTTCCTGTTGAAATCACAGCGTACAGTAATATTAAACAAATCTTGATAGCGCGCTACAGTACTAAATTTTTATGCAATTACATAAATCTCGCACTATATACATACCGCGATACCTGGTAAACCGGATTCTCCGTTTTGGCCGGGCGGTCCAGGAGAACCTATAGGGCCAGATTTTCCTTCCGGGCCAGGAGGACCTGGTTGGCCTTGACATCCCATTTCACCCGTTGCTCCGATTTCACCTGGTACACCAGGTACACCTGAAGGTCCTTGTAGACCAGGTGGTCCCGGGTCACCATTTTGTCCTGGTGGTCCAATAATACCTGTCGGCCCTGTCTGACCCGGCGTACCCGTTTCACCCTGATACAAAAAATCGATTACAATATTAATCGTTCATTAACTATAATTAAAATAGATTGTGAACGCTCACAGACGTATATATAATGAATTAAGTGAATCTTATACACAATATATTTAATTTTTGTTAGACTGAGATAGTGTAACATAAACTATAATTGTTACTTACCGAAGGACCTCGTTCACCGGGTAAACCTGGTAATCCTGTTTTTCCATCAATTCCGGGTGGACCTATAGCTCCTGGAAATCCCCTAGAACCTTCAACGCCCTGAGGACCTCTTTCTCCAATCGAACCAGGTGGTCCGGGTTGACCAGTATCGCCTTTTGGGCCTGGTGGACCATCGGATCCTCGTCTACCACGAGGTCCTCTATACCCCTGAAAATAAAGAATAAAGTTAAATAATTTGCAATTTGTATAGGTATCTTATTAAATATTCAAAAATGTTAATACTTTACCCTAGGCCCATTTTCACCACGATCTCCTGGTACGCCTACCAAGCCCTAAAAGTAATAGTTTCACAATTTTTTAAATATACTTAAAATTGATTAGAAAATTAATTAAATAGTTAGTACTTACTATAACACCTTTATTGCCTCTTCTTCCACGTCTACCTGAAGCACCTTTATCCCCTTTTTCCCCTTGGGTGCCAGGATATCCGGGTGGACCCTGTAGTCCCATCGCCCCTTTTTCTCCGGAAGGTCCAATCGAACCAGTTTCTCCTCTGGCTCCTTCCAAACCCTTTAGATTGATGTAAATTATCAATAACTCATAATTAATTATACATTTAGAGTATATGTTAATAAAAAAAGATGCCAAACTTGCTATTATTAGAAATCACAAAGAATAATTATCTGCTGAGATTTAAAAGACGTATGGTTTATATTCTACTGGGTGCATTATACAAAAAGAAAGAAACAAATTTTCAATATTATATATTTTGATGATTGTGTCTTTCACTTACTTTTTGACCTTCTAGGCCCTCTACACCTGGAACCCCAGGTTCTCCTATCAGACCTCGTTCTCCTTTCAATCCTAATTCACCCTTTTCTCCTTCAATTCCTGAAATAGTAAGGACAATTTCACAGTTTTTATTTATTTAATATAAAAAAGTATAAATATAAATCATATAGTTTTTATAATATAGTGGACAACGGAGCAGGTGGGTCTCTTATATGGCAACAGACCATAAACAACCGTGGCACATTCTGCGCATTGGTTGTGTAGCCGAATATTTACGCCATTTAAGCGTCATTTTTAAGAGCCTCCGATAACCTCACTCACTCTGCGAAACACGGTACAAGTACTATTTCACGCTGAGTATTCTGTGAGCCCGTGGTATCACTTCGAACGAGCTAGCCCAATTATTGCGAATATGCTTCAGCATGGCTCTATTACGGGTGGACATACACGACTCCCATATTAACTTATTTATTAAGATAAAGTAAACATATTATAAAATAAAACCATATTTTATATAAAATACCTCTAATTCCTTTATCCCCTTTATCGCCAATAAATCCTCTAGGACCGTCATCACCTTTTAATCCCCGTGGACCAGGAAAGCCTAACATACCCTGAGAAAAGTAAATGAGGATGTTATTATTACAGAAACATAAATAATTACGAATACAATATAAAAGTGGAATTCCAAATTATTTGAAAATATATTTTCATCAAAATACTAACTTGTGGTCCAGATGGACCTGCTTCTCCAGAAGAACCTTGTTGTCCTGGGTTGCCAGGTGTTCCGGGAGAGCCTTCTGGTCCCGGAAGCCCTGATATGCCTGGTTTTCCTTGAGGTCCCTGTGAATTAGCAAAATTTTTTCTAAGCTTGTATCAATATTTTTGACAAATTTAATAATTTGCAAACCACATAGATACTGATACAAACTAAACCGCTTACTTGACTTCCTGGAGTTCCCATTGGACCTTGGGGTCCTGGTGACCCAGATGGGCCCATCACTCCTGGCTGTCCTTGTGAACCTGGAGAGCCGGGCTGTCCAGCGGCTCCTTTTGTTCCTTGTGGCCCTTCATTACCAGGTATACCCGGATAGCCTATGAGACCAGGATATCCTCTAGGTCCCATAAAACCTCTAGGGCCCTAAACAAGTATTTAACATTGATATTGATTACAATTCATACTATTATCTTTCATATTTGTTTCCATATATCAATGTAATCTTATAGTCTTACTAGTAGACTCGGCAGACGTCGTTCTGCCCGCGACACTACCCACCGAGTCTGCCTTACGTGTTTCTCATAAATATTGTCATGTTTGCACAATACAATTATAAACTGTAAT
>DWCF01003962.1:0-17929 GCA_018230265.1 Delias oraia
TCCGACAGGTATTCATGGAGGTCCAAGGGGAAGGCCTATGTCCAGCAGTGGACGTCTTACGGCTGAAATGATGATGATAAACTGTTTTTTACGACCAAATACTTACATTTTGATTTAAAAATTATCTATCACATTTATTTTATAATATTGTCATCGAGCATCGAGGCAGAATACTAAGTTTCATCTCTCGTTCTGCAACTAGCCCCTTTTATGGCATTTTGTATCGCACAACTGCATTCTGTGCAGTACCTGCAAGGGTATTTTCTAACTAGTAAGTTGGGACCTTCAGACAGCGTACCTATCACTAAAAGGCCGCCATCGCAGCCGAACCCCATCAGGAGCTGAGGGTATACAAGCTACAAGCAAACACAAGTTGGGACTACAAGTTTAAAAGTAATAAACCTAAAAGCTTATTTTGTAAATGTGTAATTTTGTAAAAGTAATTGATATTTGTACAGACATTTCTCTACGACAAATACTTTTCGCTGTAAAATATAGCCAAGTGTGCGGCTGTCACCTGACAACTTCCTTTTAAATGCGTCTTTCATAATCCGCTGTCTTATTCTCTTGTTCCTAGGATAATGCCTTTTATATCTTTGAATTAAGAAGTTGGACATGATTTTATCTTGACTAGCAGTGAATTGAATTTGACAAACAATTTTTATTTAATCATATCTAAAGTACCCACGTACAGGAATGATATAAATTTTGGTGTGTTATAAATAAATTCAAACATTACTAGTTCCGAACTAGGCCGAAGCTAGACGTGCGCTCAATCGTTAACACAATCGATGAGCTGCGACAATTCGCAGCTGAATAAAAACTAGTTATAGCAGTATCTCCATTAATTTTATAGTTAATTATATAAATTAAAAACAATATAAATAAAACCAAACCAATACAAATCGGTGACCTTCCAAAAAGAGCGTATATTTTAAATGCTGGCAACCCACCTCTGATCTTCTGTGGCTAAGAATATAGACCACTTATAATAGAAGATAATAAACAGGAAAGAGGTTAGCAAAGTTAAGTTGTTTTTACTTTAACGCAATAAGATTACGCAGTTGAGAGCCTCGTGGCTTAATGTTTTTAAAAGTGTACCATGACGCGAGAGGTATCGAGTTTGAATCCCGATCCGGACAGTTATAATTTAATTTATATTTTTTATTGCTCTCTGGAAGGGCTTGACAGTGGCCGGACGAGTGTCTTAATACTGCGCACCCGTGGCAGAAACATGCTGAAGCATATGCTGACGCACTAATTGGGCCGCCTCGTCCGAAGTGATAACACGTGCTCAAAGAAATACTCAGAGTGAAACGGTAATTTTACTGTATTTCACAGAGAGGACATCGAAAACCCTAAAAATTCCGCTTAAGAGGCGTAAAAGGCTGAGTTGTTCATGGGCGGCGGTATTATTTAACAAATAGGCTACCTGCTATAAAATAAACAAAAATAATAATAAAGTTGAGCTTTTAATTTCGCACTAATATCACTAACAAGCTGTATTTTAATTAATGTTGAAGCCATGAAAGTTGTATAATATGTTATATATAAAATAATATAGAAGTATTTCACGACGAAGTGGAAACTCTCGAGGTAGTGGGTCGGTGTTTACACTAATTGCGTCGGCTGCGCCTCAGAATTTAACACAGAAATCTAACATAGTTTAGAGAAACATTTTAACTCAATATTTACGTAACCTATTTTCCACGTCTTTAGATATTTAAGAGCCTCGCGGCCGAAATGTCTTGTAAGCTGACGTGAAGTTAGATGTACTGGGTTCGATCTGAGTGAAGTGTATAATTTAATTTGTAATGTTATTTTGGACACATGTCTTAATTATGGGAGAGCCATAAAGCATATATTCACGCACTGTTTGGGCCGGCTCGTCCGAAGTGATACCACGGGCTCACACAATATCAGCGTGCAACTGTAATAAGACTGTAGCGCTCACTGAATGAAGATATCGTAGATAAGCCGACAATACAATCAAAGCGTGGATTGTTGCGTGGCCATGGGCGATGACCATGTGGGTTGTTGGTACTATAAAGGACGACCCGAATGCTGCGTTATTTGCTATACAGTAAAAAAATAAAAAATTTAAGATTTGTCCGACGTTTTAATAAATTCAATTTAATTTTTTTTCACCATAATTATGTTATTATGAAACATAATTGAGCTTTTATTTTCTTTTAAGTTTTGACATTAAGGTTTTGTGTGTGCTAGATAAAGAAAGCAGTCTTATTTAATAAGGATTCCAAGGTTTTCTCTACATTTATATAATTTATACGCCTTTTAGTTGAAAATCATTGTACCATTAAGGAAATATAAAAACAGTCATTATTAATTTATTTAAAATATACATAAATAGATATTCACTTCCTGCTAAATAATCGTTAAGTTTGATCTCAATCCCGCTTAGGTTCGAAATAATTGTGATACGTAAACAGACACGATATACATATAAAATTGAGTAATTATATTGTATAAATAACACCAGTATTTTTCACTGATACGTGGGTGTTGTTTATTATTATGCATTGGGTTTAATTTTGAGTTGGAAGTAAAACCAGAGTTATCTATTCAATATTCTCACGACGCTTAAAGCTCGCCTTAATCCGAAAGTTATTGGGGTTCGCAATCTGGTCTGTCCAACGTATTAGAAATTAGGTCTTCCATATTACCCTTCTGACTAATGGACTCAAACCTGGGACCCTTCGATAGGCTCTTATTGATGTGCAATCAGCTGAATCTATCTTGATTTGGCTCGGTTTAGTACAGCCATAGTTTTAGTCAACTGTGAGTTCAATTCGTCCCAATTTGACTATTTCACTTATTCGCTTCGCAATTATTTTCTAGAATTTAACTAAAATTTACCATTAGTAATTAATTATACAAATATTTTAATATTAACAATGGCAAGGAAGACAACGTATCTAATTAAACAACTTTACATTTAAATATCTATTTTAAAACTGACTAAAGAAATGTAATATTGTAATGTTAAAATAAATGAAACCATTTGTTGATTTATATATATAAAATTTCTGCCCGAATCAATGCTTGAAATATCATTAAAAAAATATTTATGAAAATTGAGAGATAAACGAGTTGGAAGATCTTTACGAAACGTAAGCGGTACTCTGCCGCAAGTACGTTGTTGGCTTTTTATCGATAGGTATGTGCTTTTTTTTGAAGGTCTCCAGGTCGTATTGGTTTAGAAATACCTCTGCAGGCAGCAAATTCTACTGAGTGGTGGCGCTCGACACAATTAAAATATATATATATTCTATATAACGGACAACGGAGCAAGTGAGTCTACTTTGTAGTAAGAGAATACCACGTATTGGTTATGTTGCCGGCTTATTTATGCTGGCAGCATTTTTAAGGGCCACCGATATCCTCATTCGCTCAGCGAAACACAGTACCAAGTACCGTTTCAAGTACAACTACTATTTCACATTGAGAATTCTGTGAGCCCGTTGTATCACTTCGGACGAGCCGGCTCAATTAGTGCGTTAGCGTATGATTCACTATGGCCCTCCCACGGGTGGAAAAAAACAAAATGCTTTAAAACACGCTCAGTTGTGGAGGGGCAAAAATTTGTGGTGATACTGATGAAATTGTGTATTCTGCCTCGATGTTCAATTATGAAATTCAGCTGCAGGTATTAATTCAAACAATACTTCAGAACAAAAATTTTAATCTGTCATATTGTTCAAATGACAAGCAAAAATATAATTTTAGCTATACAAATGGCTTTCACAATGGCTAAAAATATTTACGCCACAATTAAATCATACGTCGCTATCGCTTTTCCGTTTAATTTCTCGTATATTTAAATGCAAAAAGAACGGATTTGTGAAAAATACGCCCGTCCCACTTTTGTCCGCCACTTTTTAACAATTAATACAACATCAAGATTTTTCCATCGCAGTTTTTACTATATTAAGACATCAATCTTCAAAGAAATAGTAAAGCCATTTGGCCGGAGTCCAAGTAAAAACAATAAAACTAAAGCCTTTGAGAAAATAAGGGAACTTTGAGAATTCGTTCGAAGGCCTCCCTTCGTGTAACATTTTATTCCCTCCGAGTATCTGTAATAAATGACCACGATTGAAATTAGAACGCGTTAACATCTATTCAAAAAATAGGAAATCCATTTCCATTCATTATGGTCATATATTACTGCAAGTTGTCAAAATGATTGATCTTATAGGTATATAATATCTTATATTAAAATAAATTTGAAATCAAATCTTTTTTGAAAAATCTGTAAGAACTCTCTGCTTATTTTATTACATCACAGTGTTGGGAATTACAATGACATTTTGAATAGTCAACACTAAGAAACGAGCTAAGATCACACGTAACACAGTAAAAATAAATGGACCTATAAATATACTGCATTTATTATCAATTTCAAATCTGTAAATAATGTAAGTAAAGTCATAATTTTTTTTCTATAGCGGACAACGAAGCGGTGGGTCCTATATGGTAAAAGAAGAGCGCTGCTCATGAACAACCACGCCACAGTCCGCACATTAGTTGTGTTGCCGGCATTTTACGCTACTTTATCGGCATTTTAAAGGCTTCGACATATTCACTCACTCTGCGAAATACAGTACCGTTTCACGCTTAGTATTCTGTGAGCCCGTGGTATCACTTCGGACGAGCCGGCCCACTTAGTGCGTCAGTCTATGCTTCAGCATGGCTCTGCCACGACTAAAAACCTATATAACCACCATCCACTAATATTAAGCCACCAAACACTAATGTTTAATTAAAACAATATAATTATGATGATTTAAATATCGATACTAATTGATTAACGATATTACTTTAAATTTGATTTATAGAAACAATTAAATTAAAAAAATAAATTAAATAATTTAGTTATTAACAATTCTCATCCAATCAAAAAAGTTGTTGTTTGTGAATATTATGAAACTATTTAGTAACGTTTTTGTAACATGAAACATAAGTTAATACGAGTTTTTATGCAATTATATTCGTTTTAAATGAAGGTAGTTAAAAAAAAATATTGTAAATGAGTAAAAATTTGCCTTTTATAGAATATAAAAACATGTCCAGAAGCATTAGGCGAAAATTCAACTATCAAGACACAAATTGTAGCAATAATCACACAAGAAACAACTTTATTGTCTTAACTTAAAGTTGATTTTAGATTGTTGTCTTTTCAAGTTCTGAAGCCTAAATATAATTTGTCGCTAGAGTAGACACTGGTTGCAGTCCCTCAGTCTCATAGCAATTAGTTTGTGGCATTTATTTTGTGACATTGCCATCTGATACTAAATAATTTTATAAAGTACAATCCTTTTATTATTTTTAGCGCTAAAGAAGGTCTTGTGGTACAAGAGATGAGATCATGTTTAGATGTAAAATTAGTATTATAGTTTACCCGACAACGAAGCAGGTGGGTCTCACAACCGCAGCACAGTCCACGCTTTGGGTGTGTTGCCGGCTTTTTACGCCTTAAGCGGCATAAGGGCCTCCGATATAGGATATCACTCAGCGAAACACTTCACTTTGAGTATTCTATTATATATATTAGATAATTATTTATATCTATTATGTATATATAATATAGTTTGTTTATTTTTTTTTATTTATCAAGTGTTGTACATGATAATAATAAATTAAATTATATTAGTCAGAAATATATTATTGTTCAAAATTGCATCCTAATTGGTTAAGTAGTAATAAAAGAAACCAAGAAATGGGATTATGATTATTAATCCAAGCGTATTTTTAAAAATAAAGATTAAATATAAAATTAATTTCTCAGTGTTACTGGGACTAACGTCCTAACAAACTTTATTAATTAGGAATGGTTTAATTTGTCTGGAGCTTATTATATTTATTTAACTTTTAGGCGCCATAAGATTATAGAAGTTGCCTGATGTGAGTCAGCGGTCACGAGACACATAAATTTAAATTTCTTAGAAAATCGAGTCAGAATACAAAATTTCATGCGAATCACAGATGTAGTTCCACAACTTGGCGTTTTTTTAGGTATTTTGAGCCGCGCCCCACCTTTCTGTATAATCAGTTGCCTGCAGAGATATTTCCAAACCATCTTAAAAAAAACAGCTTACCTATCCTAAAAAGCAAGCAATGCACGAAAGGCCATGCAAGGGCTAGGAGTGTCCATGGGTGGAGGTCCGCTTACCCTAGGTAAGGCTTTAGCTTAGGTAAGGCTTTAGCTTAACCTCTGGCTCGTTAGACAACGTTTTCCTAAAAAACCATAGCTTATAATTTTATTTTAAAGTATTAAATGATTTTAATAGCCTGAATCGTATTATACTGTCCATGTATGCTATCTGTTACTAATTTAACTACTAATAAGTAGAATTATATAGTATTTGATATAATAAGTGAAATAATGGGATAGAAAATCTTTTCCATCAGGGTACTGACCGCCGCCCAAACAACACCTAGCTGTAACCCGCGCTTCGGTTGTGTAGCAGGTATTTTACTCACTCCCCTACACGTTCCATGAAACGTTGGCATTCTATAATACACCGGACGAGCCGCGACCTATTAGTGTGTCACCATAAGCTTCAACGTGGCTCTTCCACGGGGCAAAATCAAGTGTCAAAATATTACGGAAATATTTTTTATTTACATCCTTTGCGACCCTTGATTTTATTACATTAGTAAATAAGTCAGTAAACAAAATCTAAATTAAAAAACTTTGCCTTACCATGAACTCCACAATTTGCAGTAGCAAATATTAGTTATTTTAAAAATTATTTCTGTAATGTTAGTAGTGAATAAACGACTCAGTGAGTTTTATATTTTCCGCTCTGTTTATAGTTTAATATGATCAGCCATCAGGAAGAACTCCATACAAAAAGGCCTTTAAAATTTATTTATAAAATTCTTTAATGTGAAATGGATGCACATTTATTTTATTTTAAGAATTTTTAGACTGACCCTCGTGGCTGAGTAGTCTTCTTAACTAACGTGGTGTTATAAGTGTTGGATTCAAATACCGGTCTGAATATTAAAATTGTAATTTTATTCTATTTTGAGAAATGGTTAACAGTGGCCGGCCAAGTGTATTAATACAGTCTTAAACATGGGAGAGCCATGCTAAAGTCGCCGACGCACTTATTTGGCGTACTCATCCAGATACTAAGAGTTTACACAGTACTCTACTTCTTGTACTTTTCCGTTAAGTTAGTGAGATTACGGCGTCCACAAAGTCAATCCGCTTTAAATGCGGGCAAGCCAGTCTGCCCAGTTATTATTATTGCGCTATATAATAAAGAAAAAATATTTGTTTTTATTCTATACGAATTAAATTCTATGGTATATAATCATTTAGTATTATTACAATTTGAAAAAATATTTTACTTAAAGAACTTTCACTGGTTTCTTTGAGTTCTTTCTTTCTTCATCTTAATTACATCGACGCCGTTTTGAAGTTTTATTAAGGAAACATCATAGGATTGAGTTCAATTCACGGGTATTTTAAGTAAAATAATTATAATCATTATTTATTAAGAGATTAATTATTATGATTTTCTCTTCAGAAGGTGAGTGGTCATTTAAATACTTAGCCGATGATGTCTTTTGCTATTATTTCAAAACAAATGAATACTTCGGAGCTATGATATATATATATCATATTATATATTATAATTTTATTTTTATGTATTTTATATTATTATATATATTAGTCTATATTATTATATTATATATCTAACACAGTCAGCCAAGTCTCTCCTACTTATCACTTGTGTACATATATAGAGTTTCATTCGAGATTATTATTTTAGTCATTTGTCGTTACATCTGTCTGTATGACATATGCTTAAATCAAAGAGCAGAAGGTTTGAACATAGTGAGCCCATCCAAATGTCAGTATTAAAACTCGGTTGACAGCGACTAGACTGTCTTTCCTGTGGGTCTTTTCGGAGCAGCAAATAGTAAGAGAGATTAATCCCCTAAAACACATTGACAGGGAAACGTAGTGACTATTTTTTCCTAAGGAAACCTCATATTAGATTTTTAGTAATGGTGTACTGGTTCTTTTTTTAACGTAAGGATGTGTGAGGATGTACTTTTAAATGGTAAGATAACACCGCCATCCATGGACAATTGCGCCACAGTCCGTGCATTGGTTGTGTTGTCAGCTTTTAACGCCACTTAAGCGACATTTTTTAAGGGTCCCCGATATCCACACTCACTCAGTGAAACACAGTAGAAGCACCGTTATAAGTACAACTACCACTTCACGCTAAGCATTCTGTGAACCCGTCGTATGACTTCGGACGAGCAGGTCTAATTAGTGCGACCGCATATTCTTCAGCATGGCTCTCCCACGGGTTCGACAGTATTAAGAAACTTGACCGGCCATTGTCAAGCCCTTCGAGAGACCGAATAAATTAAATTATAATTTATAATTGTTCGTACCGGGATCAAATCCAATACCTCTCGCGTAGGTAGCTAAGAAAGTCTCAGACTAATGTTTAGATGCAGATATAAAGTTTATCATAACATGGTCAGCGAATAAAGCTTCTTATTATTATTATTTATGGTGTATTACAGCATGAAACAGATGCATTAGTGAATTATCTGGTTAGATATGTTCCAGTTGTATGTTGAATGGGCAACGTCTTATTGTCTGTATCAACTGACCGCTAAAAGCCAGACTAGTTCCGATAGTCTAGTAGATTATTGATCCGTTCGATGTCATTACGAAGAGGTGAGATAAATAATTTCCCGATTGCGGGTGACGTGTGCTATTTATTCGGCAAATTGAATGAGGATTGAAGTGCCAACCAAATAATTTATCAACAAAATGCGTTACATTACAGTGCTCCTGTGAAAAATTGCACGCCTGCCGGTGATTTCGTTTTATGACCATTTATTTTGAGATTATTCTTTAAAAACAATTTAAAATTTATGACATTACATGTGATAATATAAAAGCTATTTGTATATTATATTTATTTATAGTAAAACAAAAGTTATTATTAATGAACCTAAATATCTTATATATTAACTAAAATAATAATAATAAATAACTAAATATTCACTCGATTTTAGCAAGACAAAATACATGCCAAAATTCATTAATTTTAAAAAAATATTTAATTGAATAAAAATATTTAATTTAAATTATGTGTATCATTATACATATAATTTAAATTAAATATTTTTCTAATCAATGTCGTCAGTAATCGACGTGTATTTCTATATATAACTCTTTTGAAGAATAAGTTAGAAAACAAAAACAGTAATTATTCAAACTTCAAAGTTTGTATGATTTTCTTATAACTCCATTAAATTTATAAATTGTTATGACTTAATATAATTTTATTTCTAAGAAACAAAGATGTGTGTGAGTGAGAATATCTGAGGCATTTAGTACTGCATAAACGTCGTAAAAAAGCCGACAGCATAATTAATGCGCGAACTGTGGCTCGCCACAGTTGTTCATGGGAGGCGGTGTTCTCATATAGGAGACTACCATATAGGAGACCCACCTGTTCCTTTGTTCGCTATAGAATAAAAAAAATATTTTCTTATAAATTCTATATTATATAATATAAATTTATAAATTTTCTTGACTGAAAAATATTGATAAAATACTGTAATACTTTATAAAATACTGTATTTGTATAAAACAAAGGTAGATTCCTGTGTTTAACAGCCGAGTTGCCTTAAAAAGACTAATCAAATGTGCATTATACATTTAGTACTAGCCAAATATACACTAGCGATTCTAGACATTGTTGACATAATTACAGAATAGTTTACCTACCATTGGAGCGTGAAGTAGGAGCGAATGCATATTAAGTTGCGTCACTTCAGCCATGCATCCTGTATTGAGCACGCGTCGTCAAATATTACGTTAGGCGTAAGACGTCTCTCGGATATATTTACGTATGAAATATATTGAAATCCTTTAAGTATACACTCGTACGTCGCGTGATCCAATTTCTGTCTGGAGTTTTCGTATCGCACTTTAAAAACGTATCGTATAATAAATGTGCCGTTGGAGAGTCTTAAGTCCGAAGTGATACCACGGGCTCATAAAATACCAGCGGGATACATTACATATACTGCGTTCTTAGAATGTGTGACAATATAGAAGGCTCTTGAAATTATATTTCAGTTGATCTCTTAGCAGAGAGGAGACCCGCCGGCTCCATTGCTCGCTATACTAATATGGCTAAATAATTAAGTATACTAATATGGCTCGTGCACCTAATATAAATGTCAAACTAACTGAGGAACGGACCCATAACAATATAAGATATCAATTCATATCATATGTGTTTCAATTATATATTTTTATTTTTAATCTATAGAGGACAACGGAGCAGGTAGATCTCCTATATGGTAACAAACAAGAACCATGAACAACCGCGCCACAATCCGCGCAATGGTTGTGTTGGCGGATTGTTACGCCGCTTAACCGGCACATTTAAGTGCCTCCGATATCCTCCTCACTCTGCCAAACACAGTACAAGTACCACTTCACGCTGAGTATTCTGTGAGCCCGTTGTATCATTTCGGACGAGCCTGCCGAATTAGTCAGCATGACTCTCCCACGGGTGAAAATGTCATCATATTATATATGTCAACAAAATCCTATTTATTTACTGACATTGAAATAACAAACTTGTATATTAATTGAAGATGCAAACTTTGTGAATTCCGCTCACAATTCGGTGCGCTCTGCTTGCCATGACTGTAATTAGAATTGTTTTTGGACTGCTTAGAAGTCAGCTAATTTAGTAAGATTTCGTTTCCGTAGCAAGATTTTATTAATGGTCAATGGACAAACAAAAGATAAATTATCTTTGCCACTCAGTATATTTGGCTTCAAAATGTAAAAGAATTTTAAACTGGGCCAGTTATTTTTAAGTATTTTTAAGATAATTCATTCCAGGTATTACTAGTACAGAATACATGTGGTTAATATATAATATATTTTTTTTAGTAAATATGCCGTTATTTCTTTACGATAGCTCAAGTTATCAAGCAATGTACAGTTAAATACGGCAAAATATTGTATTATTTATTTAATCAAAATAGTTTTTATTTTATAATAATAGTATTTAACTACAAATAATAAAAGATATCTGTTTAAAACTGAAATGTCACGATGTGATCACATTTGCTCAAAAGTTATATGATCTGACAGTAAACAATTATAACTTGAAAGGTTTAAAATAACTGAATTTTTAAAATTAAAATATCAGAACATAAAATTCTGGCATATTTAAAATAATGATGAAGTTAAAAACTTTAACGAGATTGCCAAGAGACATTAAACATTCGCCTTCCGTTCAGTAAACAAGTTTGCCAAATGAAAGGACCATAAAATCGGTGTTCCGATAAATTATTAAATTGAAACTATGGCCTAATAAACTTGATATATAGCTGAAGTAATTTTGCTAAAAGCATTTCCAAAAATTCATCGTTAAAACTGACATATTTTGATTTAGTTTAACATTAAAAAGGTCTTCATTAATTATATTTATCTAGAGAGTGTGGTAGGAGAAATAGTCAGTGTTGCACCAATGGTAGACATATTTTCAATTCACGGTTTGTTCCGCTAGAGGTCTAGATTGCGAAAACTGGAGAAAAATATTTCAATTGAGAAATTATTATCGTATTGAATTAAATATAAAGGTATTTTTATCATATTTGTCATACTAGTGCTTAGTTAAAATAAGAGGATAAAATAACCTTTAGATTTTATATGCCTACATTCGAATAAGCTATTAGCACTTTATTTAAGTAGTAAAGTTTGAAATAAGAGAAAAGAAAAGTTGTCTTTGTTAACCACTAAGTTCCAAAGAGATCTAGGTCACTGAAGGCGAAGAATACCGAAAAGACCTATTTAAAGACAGCGCAGTTAGTCTTCAGAAATTAAGATGCCTTTTGTCTCGTTTTATTTAGACCTTTTCGCTCTCGGACAAAACACGTAGCGTGCAGGGAAAAATGCAACAGCAGCGTTGTTGGGGGAATTGAATTAAACATGGCGGCGGTAAAATCGTCTGTTTTTCGCCCAACAAGCGCGAACGCCCACAAATGGACTATTAGCCGCTCTCGTGTCACCCTAAAGCGATTTTAAACGAAAATATTGTAATCTCAATTAGTCATAAGCCTTGCTTACTGTTGAATGGAAATTGCGTGTTGACGTAATTAATGTTTCAATTGTTTACACGGAATGGCACCGCGATATACTGCTATTGATTCTTTGCAAAGAAATCTATTGTTTTATGATGGCGTTGACAGTAAAACCTGACTCTTTTAAGGTAATTCGTCACTGGCGTAAGACCCGAGAGCTCTTACAAAGTAAAGGTATGTGAGTATTTTAGCGGGAAAGAAGTGTTTATGTTTCATGAACTTTATATACTATCTTTATATTTTACTACTTTACAAAGATGTTAAAATTTAGAATTATATGTAGCTGAAAGTGATTTAAGTTTATTTTTGTATAGCGGACAACGAAGCAGGTGGCTCTCCTATATGGTAAGAGAACACCGCCGCCCATGAACAACTGTGCCACAATTCATGCATTGGATGTGTTGCCAGCTTTTAAAGCCACTTAAGCGACACTTTTAATAGCCTTCCGATATCCTCACTCACTCTGCGGAACACAGTACAACTATCGTTTCACGCTGATAATTCTGATAATTCTTCGCACGAGCCGGCACAATTACTGCGTCAGCATGACTCTCCCACGGGTAAATAATCCTCTTGTGGGTAAATGATGATAATGAAATTTCTTAATTTTCGGAACGTACACACATAAAATCGTGTGCCAATTCCGGTTTCTTTATGCAAAAGGCTGTGGAGTGTACATAACTTCATCAATACCAACAAAGGCTGGATTGGAATGAACAAATGGCCAAAGCTGATATGATTTTACAATACCTTGTTCAGACATGAACGGCCCATCACATAGATTTCATTTAGATACTAACAAACGAACTCAAACGTAACGGAAATTGAAAAACTCTTAATAAACGTAGAGGCAATAAAATCAAAGAACAGTGCTAGAATCTTTACATCAATCGATAGTCCATTACCAGTACCCGTATTCATAATGTTGTATCTTTTTATGTATACATGAATAGAGATATAAAAAGGGTCGAACCGCCCCACTTATGCTATCCGATTGATATTACCAAAGAAATTGCTATTCGAAAAGGAATCGAGTTGACTCTATTCTTTGAAGCCCATGAATTTGCATTAGTTTGAAGTATACTCAACGCCAATTTACTTTGAGTATTAAGCTAGTTCCTATAACAAGTAGTTAAAGTTAAATATTGCGTGTATAACAGAGCAGGTACCTTTGGCAACGGAAAACTGGATGGCTTCAGGCGTTTCGGATACGATGCATCATATCATCTACTTTCCACATATGATAACATTGTTTGCAAAGTTTAAGCTTTTGTTGACAGCTACATGTTTTATTGTGTAGTCTATTTTTATCGTTACTTTACGTTTAAGATTCATTTTATTCCATATTTTAAACAATATATTATGATTAATCTCACAAATTACCTTATATGTATATATGTATAACTATTTTAAAATTATTTGACAAATGTAAACATATTATTAATTAAATATGTAAAGAAATGAATACAACTCAATTTATCTTAATCGTAACTATTTCTAAGAAGAGTATATTTAAATTAAGTTTTCTTTGGTAAATTGCTGGATTTTACCAATAATATAAGAAAATTAATAGTTAATAATAATTGAAAACCCGTGGGAGAGCCATGTTGAAACATGGCACTAATAGGGCCGGCTCATCGGCTCACAGAACACTCAGCGTGAAACGGTACTTGTGCTGTGTTTCGCATAGTGAGTGAGGTTATCGGAGGCCTTTAAAAGTGCCGCTTGAGCGGTGTAAAAAGCCGGCATCACAACCAATGCGCAGGCTGTGGCACGGTTGTTTATGGGCGGCGGTGTTCTCTTACCATATAGTAGTCCCACCTGCTCCGTTGTCCGCT
Organism: Delias oraia; assembly: GCA_018230265.1. Classification (NCBI taxonomy): domain Eukaryota; kingdom Metazoa; phylum Arthropoda; class Insecta; order Lepidoptera; family Pieridae; genus Delias; species Delias oraia. The sequence continues at coordinate 14,019 of DWCF01003962.1, forward strand.
ATAGAATAAAAAATGTCTGTTTTTCATTTTTCTTTCAACTCTTCAGATTATAAGCATGACGTTCTTAAGTTAGCCAGAAGCCAAGAAGTTTAATTATTAAATCTCTTTAATAGAAGCCTTCTCATGCTGTTTGCGTAGCGATGACAGGTGATGACAGATAACAAGCTTGTTAAGTCTAAAGTGACATGTTATAGAATATCCTCTTTTGTCCGTTTAAGAGATTTATGTTTTGTTTTTTCAAGCCGTCTCCTTTTGTCAGGTATGTGTAGCATACTCATACTTTCTTTGTAACTTTGAAAGGATTAAAATTTGAATTTAAAATTTCCAATTAATTTTATTTTATAAAATACTACAAGTCCTGTCCTATGAATATTTAAAATTGGTATAATTAAAAAACTATCCTAAATTAAATACTAAATCTAAGTTATTATTTATGTGAATTCAAAGGTTTTATTAATAGAGTATTATTTTGATTTCTTTATTTTCTGGTAAGATAGTTTGTTAGGTTAATTTAAATGGAGATTATGTTTATACCTACTCAATAAATAAAACATTATTTTAAGATAAATAACTACAAATTTTGTAATAGGTCTTATTTATTATTAAACAAAATAGGTATAACTTCTGAGACCATCTATGCAGTATTTTAAGGCGTCGTGCACAACCACTATTGGGGGCTTGCTACTGCAAAGGTATTTCTAAACCATGCCAAACCTTCAAAAACAGAGTGTACAACTCCTATGAAGCCCGGTATACCAGCTGCATCTTAGATATGCTTAAAGATGTCAATTAGGGTGGACTGCTTATCCATGGTGAGTCTTTTGATTTTTTATGGTATATCTAGCAATAGAACAAGCAGGTCTCCTCGATTGTAAGAAATAATTGAGACCCATTGACTATCCACGCTTTGATTGTGTTATAGGCTTTTTACGAAGTTTCAAAGGTTTTTTTTTTCGAGGGCCTCCGATACCCGTACTCACTCAGCGAAGCACAGTACAAGTACTTTTATATGATGGTATTCTGTGAGCCCGTGGTGTCATTTGTACGAGATGGCACAATTAATGCGTCAGCATATGCTTCAGCAAGGGAGCACGGTCTGTCTTTTCGCATCTTGTTTTATAAAAGATATCTCCAATAATAGGTATTGTAAACGAACGAACACACCCAGCGCCAGGTTAGCGAAGCACAGTGCGGGATGAATGTTAAACGCGACCGCGCAGACAATTGTAACATTGCATAATGTATGAAACAGACAGCGCTCAGGGCATTCGACACGGCGCCGCTAAATATTTTTCACGGAAAAATATAATTTTCTCGGCTCTTAAATAATTTGGCGCATGGGTGTGAACTTAATATAAAACAAGTTGTATTTATTATATTCGTTAATGTAGTATGACAAGGCCGTGTAAAAAGTTCAATTATGGATTTCGAGTTTTATATGCAAACAGAATGAATAGATGTAAAATATTACAAACACATATATGATATCTTTATAGGTATCTTTCCAATAAAATAATCGCATGTAAAAGTTGTCAATATTTCTCATGTATGATTTTGGTTGCCTACATTTCTCAAAACACTTCAAAACAAAGTTTCGCACAAATCATGGGCTGAAGATAACGTCACCGAACTAATGGAAACATCAGAAACTCAACGGAGCCCCCGTGAGATTCGAGTTATCCACATTGTATGATAAAACATTGAACGGATAGACATTTTATTAGGGATTCTAATGACATCCCCTGATTATTTATACTATAACATTATTTTTTAACATTATTTATTCTTCTTAAATACATCTCTGATTATTTTTATTAAATTCTTCAACTACTAATTTTCCTTAGTTTAGTGATTGAGAATATCGGAGTCCCTTAAAAACACCGTTTACATGGCGTAAATGATCGTCAACACAACCAATGCACGGACTGTGGCGCGGTTGTTCTTGAACAACTGTGTTCGCTATACCATAATATAAAAAAAATAATTGAGTGTTTGTAAGGCATTTTGTGCCGCGCACCACCGCACTATGGAAGCAGCTTTCAGCAGGGGTATCAAATCAATACGATTTTGGGACCTTCAACAAAAGAGCGTACATTTACCTTAAAGGCTGGCAACGCACCCTTGGCTCTGCAAGGGCTGGGGGTGTCCATGGGTGGAGGACCGCTAACCCTAGATGAGTTTCCTGCTGGTTTGCCACAGTTTCCATTAAAAAAAAATATACGTAACATACGTAATGTTAGTTTTTAAAAATTAAGCCCGCATGTCAAGGCATGTGAAAGCGGGAAAAGAAAAACGGAAATATTACAAACTTGCACAATACACGGGTGAAATGTTATACCGTTAATAATTTAGTTTGTATGTTTTTGTCGCATTTCTGCGAACAATGGAACTATTCTAAAGTTAGATTGAGTTCCCTTAACTATTTACAAGTGTTTTGTTCTATTTTTGTTTAGTGAATTATTAAACGGTTACAGTGTGCACAGAATTGGTCATTTTTAATGTTTATTGCGATATCTTTAAATCATAAAATCTTTGTTTTTAATGCAATGCATCTGCGAGTTAATTTATCCCTTAAAAGAAGAATTAGTTGTTCAAAAATTGTCTAAAAATTACATTATTATGATACATACATAATATGATTTGAACTTTGTAAATAACAGACACAATTTTTCATAGTTGAATAAAATCATACGATTTTATATTTAAGATCCAACGTATCTCCTGTATTAATTCAAAGAAAAACACTGCAAGCTTTCCCGAAGAATCTATCTTAATTTACCGAACATTGGAAATAAAAATAGATATCTCTCAAATCCTACTTAAAGATAAAGTTATTTTAAGATGTTTGTGCGATCTTCAGTTTGATTTTACTCTACAGATTTACCGAGATCCTTATTTTTCCTTGCGATGTTTACTTTGAACGTCGTATTATTCATTTATGGAGTAATAAAATACAACAAGCTGACTAATGCGGTTTTGTATGCGTCATCGATAAAAATTAAAGTTATCCAAGTATCCGTGGGAGAGCTATGCTGAAACATATGCTAACGCACTAATGCTGGCTCGTCCGAAGTGATACCACGAGCTCACAGATCCATCGTAATACTTAAAGCGGTATTTTTATTGTGTTTCATTTTGAGAGCCACTTAAGCGGCCTAAAAAGCCAGCAACACAACCATTGCACGGACTATGACGAGCTTGTCCATGGGCGGCGGTGTTCTCTTACCATAAAGGAAATTCACCTGCTCCGTTGTCCGCTATACGATAAAAAACATTGTTAACTTAATTAAAATCTAGGATTCTCTTTCCCAATGTGCAGTTGAACAGTTTACAGTTGTGTTTAATAAACGGTCATGTAAATTTGTAAACTTTACTTAAACAACATGAAAAACTTTCCCTTTGAGACTTGATTCGTCCTTTTTCGTCACATTATCGTTATAAAAAAACTTCAAAGTTGTACGGATATTTTTGTGTATAGATAAAAGTTTCTGAATAATATTAACATGAGTTTTGAAACAAATTTAATAAACGCGGCTGGAATAATACAAGGGAAACTTTATTACAGTTAATATATCGAAGAAATAAAAACGGTTTCTAGGGCATTTCATCATCATCAGCCTGTCGAGTCCACTACTGGACATAGGCGGAGGCCTTTGGGGGAGCCCAAAGACGCCCACCTATTGCTATCTTGAATAATCTAGGTCCAGCGGTTGCCCGCGACCTTCGTGATATCGTCTTTCCATCGCGTGGCGAGATGTCCCACTCTGTGCTTTCCGTTACGTGGTCGTCACTCGAGAACCTTTATCCCCATCGGTTGTCGGTTCGTCGAGCGACGTGGCCAGCCCATTGCCACTTCAACTTACTAATACGGCGGGCAATGTCGGTTACTTTGGTTCGGCTGCGGATAACCT
>DWCF01003963.1:0-17927 GCA_018230265.1 Delias oraia
ATAATTGTTGTACTATTATCATCAAATATACTTTTACTTGTTGCATTAACATCATCTATTACACTTTCACATAATTTTGACTCATTGCCGTTTAAATTTATATTTGTATCATCATCTAAAATAGTTTCACATATTTTTGTATCATCTTTCGAATTACTACAATTGGGTTTAGACTTATTTTTAATGGACAATTTATTAATTTTGACTTTTTTACAACAATCATCTGAATGTTCTCTAAATATTTTCTTAAGTATACAAGGAGTTCTAAAAACATCTGCACCAAATTTAGGATATACATCTTTAAAGAAGTAATAAATGTGTCCTACTAAAATTCCCAAAATATCTTCTATTAAAATATGTTTTTCTGTAATTAGCATAAACAGAGGTACAATAAAAGGAAGATAAAAAGCAGGAAAATTTATAAACCCAAACATCTGTACAATAGCATTAGGATTCTTTCTAGTCCAAATATAAGTTATAGTACTAGAAAAAGCAGTAGCTAATGTACTAATACTAAGTATATTGGCTATTATAAACAATAGTCCCCATACAATAATAAGTAAGTATAAATAATCTGAAGTGTAAGTAAATCCTTCCTCTAACATTTTAGAATATCTGTACAGAAATGTCATATGGATTAAAACATCAAGAGAAGGTTTACCGAAATATAAAAAACAAGTTACTGGTCTCCATAGTTCCATGTATTTTATAAAAAGTGGACTATAATAAAATGTGTATGGTTGTACTGCATTTATGTAGACAAGAATCATCAGAGTAATAATAATAATAAATAGAAATCTAGTGATGGGAGGAGTACTATAAAAATGAGATATAAAAATATTAGAAGTCATTTTTGGGGTAAAAAAATAAGAAATATTTAAACTTAAATGTATTCACTTTAGATTATTCAGAAAATATGTTTTAGGCTGATCTTAGATACGTTACGATATGTAACATATTAATATCTATATAAAGACATAATTAATTATTAATATCTATATAAAGACATAATTAATTATTAATCTCTATATAAAGACATATCTAAAAATGATTATGTTAAGAAAATACGCGGTACATAGAAAAATGATAGATTATACAGTTTATATCTAGATTTAGTATAGAATACAAGTTATATTAGAAATATAAAAATAAGATAATTTTGTTATATTGTTGAGAATATATTAATATTAAACAATACAACTTACCTTGGATATGTCTAACATACATAGCAGATTTATTAAAAACAAAACATTTATATATTATGGGATAATAAGTTGTATAGAAAAGAACTTATAAATTAAACTTTTTTTTGCAATAAACATGATATTTGCTTACAGCATGTACAAACAATCACAATCTGTAAGATATTTAATTTAAGAGTGCACGGTTAAATAACCTTTTGAGTATTAAAAGTATAATATTACAAATATGTCCTATCTTGTAAGGTATCGTTGCTCAATGCTATAAAAAACACTTAAATTTGTTCAACTAATAGTAAGATAAAGGCAAGTGTAATTTTGTTTATTTGTTACAGTCGAAACAAAAACTTTAAATTTGAAATTTCACAACAAACAATGAAAAAGGGATCTTTTACAGAAGAAGATTTAGGAATTATACAACTCCCTCAGGCAATAGGTTTTAGTAGTGTACCAGATCTTATAAGGACTAAAAGCATTGAAGATGGATTTTCTATAAATGTACTGGTTACAGGAAGAAGAGGTCTTGGTTCTTCAACCTTAATAAATTCTTTATTTGGTAATCCAATAATCTCTAAGTCTCGTTCTAATGGACTGACTGTCACTAAGAATGAAATTATAGAGAATGGGATATCTCTTGAAACTACAACTACTACTTACCATTCTGATGACTTTATCCCGTTAGAGGAATACATTGACAAATTAAATAATGAATATTTTGAGAATGAACAAGGTCCTTATACAATTTATAAAGATACTAGGATTCATGTCTGTTTATATTTGTTACCATCCGATCACTTGACTGAGAAAGAATTGGATTTTATAAAAAAACTAAGTAAAAAAGTCAATTTCTTACCAATTATACCTAAAGCAGATATGTACACTAGTGAAGAGATGGCTAATAGAAAAAATAACATCTTTAATATTTTACAAGATAATAATATTAGTATTTTCTCTAGTCAGTCTAATACATCTCTGGATTCTGATATTGAAGATTCTGATTTTCCAGTTTATGCTGTCATAGCCAGTGAAACAGTCTATGAAATCAATGGAGAAATAATCAGAGGAAGACAATACCCTTGGGGTTTTATTAATATTGAGACAGAAGAAGGTAATGATTTTAAGAAATTACAACGTCTTTTAATTTACAAAAACTTCGATGAATTGATTAATATTACACATATTAAATATTACAATGAGTATAGGAAACGTGTCTTGAACTTCGAGAGAAATAATGAGTCATGCCAAGTGTCAAGGTATCAGAAACTGAGAAAATCTTTAGAAAATGTCATTAAAGAGAAAAATAAGAAGTATTTGGAATCTCTTCTAAGTGAAGAAGCAGTTTTAGATGAAATGATTAGTAAGATGAATATTATTGAACAGAGTACTGAGGGAATACAAAATACAGTAGGAATAGCAAAATAAATTGGGTATACTTTTTATTATTATAAAAATTTTTAATTAATTATTATAGTCCTAATGATAAGTTGTTTAATATCAAATATACGTATTTTACAATATACAAATATTCTACGTATTTTACAATATACACTAATTTACGTGTTTTACAATATACAAATATTTTACGTGTTTTACAATATACAAATATTTTACGTGTTTTATAAGTAAATTAAAAACCTAATATATGCAACTGTATTGAATATAAATTAAAGAATTGTGAATTTATTGTACAAATGAAATATGTTCTTTATATTTAAAATCAACTTAAACTTCCTTATAATGGTTTAGTGTAGTAAAAGAGCCTTATATATAAAGTTAATAATATTAAAATACAACAAGAAAGTACAATACATTTACTTGTCTTTTTTATTTCTATATGTTCCTTAATAATAATTTTCCTATTAAAATCTTTTTTGTGATGTTTAAAAAAGAAATCAAATTCTTTTTTTAATTTTTTATCGATCATTAAAGGGTTGATTCTCTAAAAAAAATAAAATCTTTTTTTTTACCCTTTATGCAAGTTTCAATAAAAGAGCCAAAAAATATGCATGAAAAAACTAAAAAACTTATATTTTTATTACAGACACTACTTCCATCATCAAAAGTAGTCAAAATGCATTCTAATGATTCTGACTTTTGTGTTGACATAATCGAAGATGTTACACCTGCATATCTAATAATAAAAAAAATAAATTGTTATCAATTTGCACTACGAATTTGTGAATATAGAGAAATTCCTACTAAATTTAATGTAACAGGAGATACTCAATTAGTTCTGAATAACTTTTCTACTGATATAGGGAGTAGTTTAGCACACTGTCTTATGGAACTATTTCCTTGTAATATTGAAAGCAGGCAGATTGTTAATTTTACTGTAAAAGACGAGTTTTTATATTTTAGAATGTATCAGTACTGTTTTAGTAAAGAAGGGCCTATATTTGCTAAGGTTGGACCACATTTAAGTTTTAGACTTGTTAAGTATACAGAATATAGAGAAAATGATAAGAGCTGTATGGAATTTTTAGACTATAGTAAAAATAAGTGTTTGTTATAAAAATCACATCGCGTTATTTCAGAAATTATAATTATTGGCTAATAAATACAATTAGTTTCTTATATTTCCATTTAAAATAATACTGTGTGTCTTTTTTTAATTTTAATTAGTGTCTATAATTTATTTTAATTGGTGTCTATTATATTGATAATAATAAGTTTCTATTATTATATAAATTATTGTCTATTATAAAAATACAAGACTTAAAAATTAAAATAAAAATAATCATTTAATTATAAGTGTATTCAAAATACCCACTTTCTTTACTTTTCCTTTTCATAGACTTCTCATTCTTTATTGTATTAAGATATAACACAATATTACAAATATCCTTTTCTTTATTATAAAAATCACTTAATAAATCTAATAACTCTATATCATGTGTTTGGTTTTTTATATCTAAAATTATAGCGTCTATATCACGACTTTTTATATTCTTTTTTATTTTTTCTAGCATAGACTGGGTGTAACAAATGATAAAAATAAAATTAATAGCTGAATATACATTAGAAAAAGAGATAAATGAAGATATTGGTAAATATAAAATATATAATAATGTATTATATAAAAATAAACTAAAAATATGTAGATTGAATTATAAATGTAAAATTAGTAATAATAAACTATTTGTTTGTTATACAAACAAAATCGAAGAATATGAAATAAAAAAATATAAATTGCATAAATTAATAAGAGAAAGTAAATTTGTAAAAATTTTATTTTTTAAAATTGATGAAAATAAAAGTGACAAAAAGTATACATTTGATATACAAAAGAAAGAAGATTCTTTACCTATCTATAGTAATTGTGAAGAATTCCATAATTTATCAGATTTTAATGTTTTACTAAAGATAAATAATATGACAATTTACAAATCAGATAAAAATTATACTACTACCTTATTTTACCAAAATGGAAGATTTAATTTTCTATATAAATGCTATTTAGTTACATTATTTTGTAATGATGTTATTTACAGTTATAAGATAGTAGGAATAGATGATATTGAAGATATATATTATAAATCCATAAATAATAGACCAAAGAGTATTTATAAAATGTTTTTAGGATGTAGTCTGTATGAGAATTTTAATATTAATATTAATAATCCAGAGACTATAAAATTTATATATGAACTTTGTATATACAATATAGATATAGTTAGAAATATTAATTTTGATTTATTTAATATTACAGACTTAATTGATTTGTATAGAAAGATAGATAAGAAATATCTATTAGATAAATATATGAAAAATATTTCATTTGATAATTTAGATATCACTGATATGAAGAAGATTGTGTTATGCAATGAAAATTTTACTATTTTGTATATTGATAGATGTATTAAAGATAATAAAGAATGGGAAATAGAGAAGATACTAAAAATATATAAAGATAGAGAAGATATTATAGATTTTTTAAAGAGTAAGAATTGTCTCTATTTATTAGGTAAAATAACAAATACATTTAATAATGACATAATGAAAATAGAAAGGTGTGTAATGAAAAGTAATAAAAATAGATTTAAATTAGATAAAAATACCTAAAGTAAAAAATTTGTATAGAAATAACATTTAGAAATGTAAAGAATATCTAACAATAGAACATGTTGCAAATATTTTGAATATAAGTATTACTAAAAGAATTAACATACTCTTATCGATTTTGTAATTAGATAGTCTTTTTTTTCTAATGGCCCAAATAATTATGCTAGTAGAATTTTTTAAAAAGAAAGACTCTACAGAGGCTTTTCGATTTTGTAATCAGATTGTATTTTTTAGTAATAATGGCATAAACAATTATGCTTATAGAATTCATTTAGATAGACAAGGCACACATTAGTTTTTAATTAATACTTGGATAAGAATATAATAGATTTTTTACAAATATATATATTCTAATTTCTAAATTAATCATTTTTTTTCCACCTTTAAATTATATGTTTTAATTTTAATAATTATATTTAGGTTTTATATTGCCTCTTATTTTTATAATTTTGATACTTAAAATAGATTAGATAATAGTTATAATCTTTATAATAAATATATTAAGTAATTGTATAGTTAAGACAATAAAATTGTTTTAAAATAACAATAGTTACACATACAGTGTCTACTAAAGTTACTAATAAAAACATAATACAAAAATATATTTTCTAGTGGATATTTATTTACTAAAATTTCTTATTCATCATCTTCTTTACTTCCTCTTTACATCTTTTTTTGTATTCTTCAAAATCATTCTTGTAAATATCAGCCACTTCACTACGAAGGGGGTCGTCTGGATTTGGCTCATCTAACCAACTCAAAAGAGATACAAGTACTTTATCTAAAGTAAGGGCAGGAGACCATCCATCTCCCAATATATCAATACATATAGTACCCTTAGAGTTTATATTTGGATGGTAAATTGAACTAATAAATGTGATTTTAGGAGCTTTAAATGGGTAATCTGGTGGAAATGTAATGTGTAGTTTAAATTTACCCCCTGAGTAAACAGACCATTCAGGAGCAGTAAGTATGGCCTCCCATGTGAAAAGGTCTCCATTAATAAATGGTTCTACATCAATGTATTTTAGTGTACTGTCTTTATCTTCTAAGTTTCTTTTTTTGTTAGACATGTTTGTATATTCTTTTTTTAACCTTTTAATAGCAGCAGAGTCCTGTACAGCCATTTTAAGGGTAAGACATTAACAAAAAATTTTATAAACATAATATTAGTTACAAATAAAAATAATAAACATCAAACGGAAAATACATAAAAAGATAAACACTTAACAGAAAATATTTTAAAATATAAAACTTTAATAAACAGAAATATCTGATAACATATTTTACGTTACATAACAAATTAAAATCAATGATCTTTTTGTATTTATGCTGATTTTTTTACCCCTAAATGAACACACAAAGGAATTATAAAAATGGAAATGTTATCTCTTTGTCACTTAAGAATTTCCAAACTTTTAAGTCTTCTATCATTTCTTTTTCACCATCACTAAATTTTATTATTGGTCCAAATGGATCTGGTAAATCTACAATAAGTAATGCTTTATCACTAATTTTTAGTGGAACACCAAAGACAATTGGTAAGACTAAAAACATAAAAGAATACATTAGATTTGGAGAGCATGATTGTAAAATTGAGGCTGAAATATTTTACAATAATGAAATTATCAAATTAGGACGAGGTATTACTGTTGCTAATAATTTATGGTATATAAATGGAGAAATAATAAAAAAAGGTGTATATGACAACTTTATTTCTAAATTAAATATCGATATTAATAATTTATGCCAATATCTACCACAAGAGAAAGTATCAGAGTTTTGTAGAATGAGTAGCGAAGAACTTTTATCTTCTACATTACTAAGTCTTAATAGAGAAGATTTATTAGAAAATATAAAGTGCATAAATAACATAGAAGGAAAATTGAAGGAGGCCTCGAGTGAAGAAGAGGCAATAGTAAAACAAAAAGAAGAATTAGAAAAAGTAGTGGAAATTATTAAGAATGATGTAGAAAAAATAAAAGAAAGGGATGAAAAAATAATAAAAATAGATAAATTAGAAAGTAAAATAATTTATTTGGAATATGATAGCATGATAAAGGACTATAAAAGATTAGATAACAGTATAAAAATTTTACAAAAAAATTATGATGATTATATTAAAGAGATAGAAAGTATTGACTTACAAATAGAAAATATAAAAAATAATCCAAAAAACGTCTTATTAAATACAAAACTAGAGAATTTGGATGAGTTTGACGATAAAATTAAAGTAGAGTTGACAGAAATCAAAAAAATTAGAGGAGGAATTTCTTTGTTAGAAATTGATTTAGAACATTTAGAAAAAAAACGAGAAGAAAGACAGCATAATTTAAAAAAAATACAACAGACTATAGAAAGTAATAAAGAAGAATTAGAAAAAATAAAACAAACTATATTGGAAAAAAGAGAATATTTTGTCAATGAGGAAGAAGAATATCACTATAAGAAAAGTAAAGTAGAAAATAACGAAGAAGATTTATTTTTTATTTTTAAAACAACAAACTTGGATAGTTTGTTTGTTAAATTTAATAAAAATAAAATTAATGAATTGGAGGATAAAAAATACAATTTAAATGCAAAAAAATCAGAAATTGAACAAAAATGTTTTGATATAAAAAGAGAGGTAGATGCTCTCGAGGATAGAAAAAAGAAATTTTTAGAGGCAGAAGAAAGGAGATTGGAACAATTAAAAAAGTATTCTTTTGATACTTATAAAGGAGTTGTATGGTTAAGAGAAAATAAAAATATTTTTGATGAGGAAGTTATAGAACCGCCTTTTCTAAATATTCAAATTTCTGATGAAAGATTTTTAGAAGAAATAGAAATTTTTTTAAGTTTTCACGCATTAACATCTTTTATTTGCAAAAATCAAAGGGATTTTGAAAAGCTTAGTAGAATTTGTAAAGAAGAAATGAAACTGGGACTTAATATCGTAGAGAAAATTAAAAATATTCCAAAGATACAATACACTAATGAACAAGTTAAGAAATTGGGATTTGATGGATTAGTTATTGATTTTATAGACACTAGAGAAGAAATCAAAAATTTTTTGATGGTTAGTTGTCATTTGCATAACATCCCAATTACTAAAAGAAGCATAAATGATAATTATATTTTTGAAAAAACATCCTTTAAAAGAATAGCTGCCGATGGAAAATATTTAGAGATTAGAAGAAGTAAATACGATAGTAAAGATTCTGTCGTAATTTGTCAGACAATAAGGTCAAAGAACCTTTTTTCTACAAAAATTGATACTAGTGAAATAGAAAAAAGATTATTGGAATGTAATGAATTAAGAAGATCTTACAATGAAGAATTAAGAGGAGTACTTAATAAATCTGATAAAATAGATTATGAATTAAAAAAAGAATATGAAAGTAGTAAAGAGCACAATAATCAAATAATGAAAATTAAAACTTTGATCAACTGCTATAAAACTATAATTGAACAACTTAAAACCTTAAATTTAGAATTAAAACAATCAGAGGATGTACAAGATCTTATTAAAACAGAACAAGAAATTAATAAAAAAAAGAAGATTTTTTCAAATCAGATTAGTAAAATTAATGATAAAATAATAGAAATTTTAAAAGATCCCAAGTATCTTTTATTATTACAAGATTCCATTTCTGTTTATAAAGAAATTAAATTAGAAACAAGTAAGTTACAAGCACTACTCAATAGTAAAAATAATATTGATAGACAAAACAATATAATAAAATCAAATATTACAGATCAAGAAAGAGTAAAAGATAAACTTAAACCTGAATTAGAATTAAGAAAAGCCAAATTAAGAGAAAAACAATATAGACAAGAGGAAATGTCTCAGCTACCTGACAATATAGAAGAATTGACTAATTTAATTTATACTGAAAAAACTCAACTCAAATTTTTTAATGTTAATGAAATTAATAAAACTGACTATGAAACAACAAAAAAGAGATTGGAAGATTTGGTCATGACAATAGAAAAAATTAAAAATGACAAATTAAATTATAATGAGAATATACAAATAAAAAAAAGAGATACAAAAAAAGATATAAAAGAATTAGTTAGTAAAATTAATAACGAGTTTAAAGTATTATTTAATAAGTTAAATTGTAAAGGAGAAATTAAATTTGAAAATGAAGATGATTTGTGTCAGAAATGGAATCTTTCTATTTATGTCAAATTTAGAGAAGCAGAAAAATTAGAAAAGTTGAGTTCGTTTAGACAAAGTGGTGGCGAAAAATCAGTCTCTACTATTTTATTTTTATTAGCTTTACAAAAAATTGTTTCTTCACCTTTTAGATTGGTGGATGAAATAAATCAAGGGATGGATACAGAAAATGAAAAAAATGTCTTAGAGATGTTATTTGATATTTGTGAAAATGATAAAAATACACAGTTTTTTATTATTTCACCTAAGTTGGTAGAAGGACTTACATATAATAAGAGTATGAGAGTAATAATATTGTTTAGTGATCAGAATGATAAAATTAAAGAAATCTTTAATAATTTCTGAGTTTTAATATTTACTGAGTGTTACTAAACCAAAAAAAAAGTTATAATTTTTAAATTTACGCATTACTGAGTTTAATAAATTTTGAGTTTAATAAATTCTGGCTTTTAATATTTACTGAGTATTGTAAATTTCGAGTATTAATATCTACTAAGATTTAATTATAAAAGAGCTTTTTTAGTTATAAAAAGGTTGATGATGAATTAAAGAATTTTTATAAAATATTTATATTAGTTGTTAAATATAGTAAAACATCCTGTTATAAAATTTCAAGTTATAAATGCACTAATAAAACTTTATTATTATAATTTATAAATTTGTTTGAATCGATTCAGATTAGTTTTTTATATTACAGCTATGACATTTAATACAATCATTGTGTATGTTATTGTTATAAGTTATTATTAATTACCATAATGAGGAATAAAAATGATCCAAATATATAAATAAATTTTAAAATAACAGCAAATAATTAGAATTTATAAACTTCTTTATTTATGCAAATTTTTATTCAATAAACAAACTCATGTCTTTTCCCATACGATCTGCTATTTTTTTAGCATTTTTCAGTAAATCTTTCAAATTTTGATCAAGTGAATTATTTTTTACTTTACCTTTACTATCCAAAAATACTTTACCGTCATATGTAAATTCTTCCCCAAAAGTGAGAGATACTGTCGATTCTCTCTTTGTTTTTTTATTAAATTTGATTTCCTTGCCTTTATAATCAACCAAAATAGAATCTTGTACAGACAAAATTGGAAGATTAAGCACTTTACTTGGTATTACTGCAAAAACTTCATTTAAATTATATCTTAATGTTTTTAATAATTCTTCTTTTTTATTTAATAAAATCTCTCTTGTTTTCTTATCTACTGTCATTTGTTTGGGTAGAATTTTCATTTTCACCCTCAAAAATGTTTAAGCATAAATTTCCAATAAAAGCCTTTATAAGAGTAAGGTCGAACCAGAAGAGTTTTATAATAAAAGATAAGACTATAAAAATTACAACTGAAAATAATCAAGAATCGGAATATTTATTCGATGGTGTTTTTCCGTATCTTACATCACAAATGACTATTTTTGATAATATAAAAGAGTATTTAGTAAAATTCCAAGAAGGTTTTAATACTACCATCTTTTGTTACGGTAATACTGGTGCTGGTAAGACACATACTATGATAGGATCTGATAATGATCCTGGTCTTATATTTAATATAGTAAGATGTCTATTAAAAGAAAATAATTTACAAATTGGATATATGGAAATTTATAATGAAAAAATATTTGATTTATTAGATCCAAAAGAGTTGACTATTAGAGAAAACGAAGGTAATATTGTTATATCTTTATTAGAAAGAAAGTCAATTACGACGTATGAAGAATTTAAGAAGTGTTTTAAAACAGGCAATGCAAATAGAAAAATAGCAGAAACAAAGTTAAATAAAGCAAGTAGTAGAAGCCACGTCATATTACAGATTTTATTAGGAAATGCGAAATTGTATTTAATAGATCTAGCTGGATCTGAAAACAATAGAAAGACAGGCAACGAAGGAATAAGAATGGTTGAGTCTAGTAATATTAATAAAAGCTTGTTTGTTTTAGGACAGGTAGTAAATTCAATTTTGAATAATAGTATTAGGATACCCTATAGAGATAGTAAATTGACTAGACTATTACAAGATTCTTTAGGGGGTCAGAGTATCTGTTATATAATAGCAAATATAATTGATGAGTGGGATTATTTAGATGAAACTATCAGTACATTAAAATTTGCATCAAAAACTAGGAAGATAGTAAATGTAGGAAGTACCTTAAAAACTGATAAGTTAAATAATAAAAATATAATCATTGAAAAGAAAACAAAAGAAAATGTTAAGTTAAGTAAAAGGAAAACTACAAATATAGAAGGGGTAAATAAAAAAATACTAAATGATAAAACCAATACTCCAAAAAAAAAGAAAAAAGAAGATTCGACTTTTCTTATAAAATCATCTTTATATGATAAATCTGAAATTTTAATGACTCCCAATACACAAGAAAAAAGTTACAAAGCTTTTTTAAAACGTGCGGAAGAATTTGAGAAAAATGGAAATTTGAAAAAAGCTTTAGACGACTATAAAATTTTGAAAAAAATTCGAGATAATTTTGAAATTAAGGAAAAAATAGAAGAAATAAACAGTAAAATAAAAGAAAAAAGATTAGTAAAAAATAAAATTACAAAAAGAGAATTGTTAGACATTTTAAATAGTGGAAGTTTTTTACAAATAAAAAAACTTAGTAATATAGGAGATAAAAGAGCACAGAATATAGTGGATTTTATAAATGGAGGTAATTTTTTTGAAAATTTAGATGATTTAAAGCTAATTTTCACTGAGAAAATTATTTCTTCTATTTTAAATACAGTTGAGTATGACACATAAATTAAAAAAGATGTATTTAAAAAATTTTAAATTTTTATGTAGCCTAAAGATGTGCTTAAATTTCATAGTTTAATAACATTAAAAATAGCTGTTTATAATTAAACTACATTTATTCGATTTTTACAAGACCATTTTTTAATTTTACAATATAGTATATAAAAAAACATCTAGAAAAAAAATTAATATATCAAAATTTGTCAATATTTATTATTACATTATTCTAAACAGTACTAAAATATAAAAAATTGATTTTATATACTTACAAAAATTAAAATTTGACAATCTTTTAAAAATAAGACAATTATAAATTAAAATTGGTTTTTGCATACACTATATTTAACATGTCAAGGTAGAATACGTCATTATTAATTTAAATAAAACAAAAACGAATTAATACATTTAAATTTTAATATAAAAAATACATATGTGTAAATGTTTAATGTGATTTAATACCTACTAAATAAGTCATTATTGTTTTCTGCTATACTAAAATTCTTCATTTTCTTGCTTTTAGTTTCTGTCTCTTCTCTTGATCTCGACTCAATACGCTCTTTAAGAAAATCAAAGTCGTCAATCGATAAGTTTTTCTTAGAATACGATTTAGAAATATCATCTGGAGAAATCTGTTTATGGATGTTATTACCATAAAATTCCATAGTATGTTTATTTGACTCGTCTCTGTAAAACAGATCTTGGTCATATCCATCATATTCAGGATAAACACGAACAGGAGCTGTCGGTGTATGTCGTAAATAATCAGGATAATATTTATTGTTTTCATATATACGATTTGAGTCTTTGTAGAAATTTACACCTTTTGACTCTACTTGAGCGTATTTTAAATTTCTATGATTTAAATCATTTGGATTATTCATTCGCATCATATTATAATTAGGTGAAGGAGTCATTCTGCCTGTAGTATTTACATATTTATTATAAGAAATCATTTGTGTTTCTCGTCTCATGTCTCTTTCCATTGCATCGCAAAATAAAGCATCATGAGGGACACTATACCAATAAAATACTTTTTGTTTTTTTTGTGTACGTATACAACCATTTTTATATAAAAACTCTAGAAACTCACTTCTTGGTCCTTCAAGTGTTGCATCAATACCAGGCTTTAGGTTTCTTAAGTCACTAAAAATCCCTTCTTCAAATTTTTTCAGATTTGTCAATTGTCTTCCTGATGTCTGAAATCTATAAAGTAAAATTTTTACTATGTCTGTTCCAGTAAGATAAAAATGCATATTCCATAAAACGCAATGTATGAAATCACCATTTTTCATTTGATATTTCTTTATTTGTTCGCCCTCCCTAAATTCTTTAGGTGCGTTTGAAAGAAAATCAAACAATTCTTTGTCTTTGTTTAACATTTTGTTTATTTACTTTCTCAAATTTTATATGATGATATATTTTGAAACGTTTCATGTTACAAAAGTAAAGTAAAAAAATAAGCATTACCAGATAAAAATATAAAAATAATAATATAATAATATTTCAAGTCTATGTATATTTAGATTGATATTAATTTTGTTTATATTATTTTTTGAAATATTAGACATCTGTATAAATAAATTAAAAGATATATTATATTTAAGGTTTTATTATTAAAAGCAATGACCGATGTTTTATTGTACTAAATTTTATTATCAATATAATTAATTTGGTTTGTTTGTAAATAAACAATGTAACTTAGTAATTTTAGTTTAGTAAATAATAATAGATTGTCTTAATTGTAACATCAAAATTTATTATTGTAATGACTAAGTAGAAAGAAATCAATATGATGAGAAATAAAAGGAGTAATAATAAATAACTGATTTAATATATTAATTTATATAAAAATATTACACAAGTGTTTAAGTAAATGCAATTAAAAAACATAAATTAAAGATAATTTAATTAATATATATATAAACTATACAATTACAATATTTGTCTTAAAAAAATATCTACGGAGAGATTCAAAAACACTGTTTAAATAGTTTTTTTAACAATCTGTAATTTATTACAAACTTTTATTTTTTTTTTTCAATTTACAGCATCAAAAAATGCATTTTAATAAATAATTCAAAAAATTTTATAACTCCAGTGTTGTAAGTTATGTTTTTGTAATTATTTAAATTTAAACTAATTTAACAATTTAATTTATGCAAACATCATTTAAAAATAATAGTTATATACTTTTTGTGTATCAATGAAAGTTTTGTAATCTTTTTTATAAATTGTTTTTACAATTTTTTAGTTAATATAGTAAACGTTTAAACATAACGATCATATAGTATCAAATGGAAAACTTTTTTTTACCAGACTATATTTTCACTATTAAATCTGTTTATACAATTATTTGGCTAATACTATAATTATTCACATGTCAAACTTATTTTCAACGATTATTGACAAAATTCAAAAGTATTTACATGTAAAAAAATATTTAATTTAGATAAAAAAAGTTTATTTAAATCTATCTGGACCATGTTCTGGTAGATTAATAAATCTAAAATCTTTATTTAGCTGTGAAATTTTTTTAACATCGTCTTTTGAAAGCTCAAAAATTTCGCCATTTTCAATAATATGCGCTTTACTAATACTTTTTGGTATAATAAGAACATCTTTAGCAATCAAATAGCTCAAAATTACTTGCGATACAGTTTTGTTGTATTTTTTACCTAAGTCAATTAAAATGGGATCTTTTTTTAGATTATAGTCATTAGGCGCGGTTCCACCTAAAGAAGAATAACTCACAACATTAATCTCATTCTTATGACAAAATTGTACTAATTTTTCTTGTGTTAGATAGGGATGACACTCAACTTGATTCACTACAGGTTTAATGGAGCATTCTTGTAAAATTTTACTTAGATTATATTCACCGAAGTTTGCTACACCTATAGACTTTGTCAAACCAAGTTTTACTAAATTTTCCATTTTCTTCCATAGACCGATACAATCAAAAGTATCCAATATATTATTTCCACATTCATCTGTAGACGATTGAAAATTTTTATCAACTTTAAATTTAACGGGAAAATGAACAAGATATAAATCTATATAATCAAGCTGAAGATCTTCAAGAGTGTTTTTTAATCCTTTTTCTGGATCATCGTGATAGGTACACCATAACTTAGAAGTGATAAAAAGATCTTCTCTCTTAACAATTTTTTCGACAAACAGTTTTTTTAATACGTTTCCAATTAGTTTTTCGTTGCCATATATATAAGCTGTATCAATATGTCGGTATCCTGCATCGATCGCATATTTAATTGATGCTTCTATGTCTTTTTCATTAGTAATCATCCAAGTTCCTAATCCAATCATAGGCATTTCGTGTCCGTTGTTTAGTTTAACTTTTTTATCAAACATAAAAAAAATGTGAATTTTTTTTTATATTTTTTTAATTATAAGAACCAATAAGAAATTTGATTTAAGGAGATAAATGATATGTTGTGAAAATTTTGAAATGTTGTTAGAAGCTTCAATTTTAATTCAAAATTAACAACATTTTAAATTTTTTTACTATGTTTTAAAACTTACAAAACTAAAGACTTAATTTATACAACTATGATAAAAAAATATTTCTTATCTTATTCGTCAATGCTTATTGATTAATTAATTAATTAAATTTTATTAATTTTTTCTTATTGGGTTTTACAAGATGACAATTTTGATCTAAAAATAATCAATAAATATATAAATTTACCATTACTACTTAAAATTCAGTTTTTTATGTTTAAAAATGATATTTATTTAATTATGCTGATAATAAAATAAATAATTTGACTATTTTTGAGTAAATAAAATTATACATATTTGTTGTATCTGATCAATTTATAGAATATTTGGGAGTTTGGATACATGGCACACCGTATTTGAGGGTCTTTAATTTTTTTTAACCCCAAATATTAAAGGACAAAATGGAGCGACAAGAAGAAACTCTGGATCAAATTAGTGACATTTTCAATAATGTAATCTTAAAAAAGCAAAAAGATTTATTTTGTAATCATTGTTTGGGTAATTACAGGATAAACAGTGCTTTTTACAACTGTTTCCAGTGCACGAAAAATAAATGTAGCAGAAGAAGATCTATTTTTAGTTTAAAACCATTCTATAATACTAAACTTGAATGGAAAGTTGTTTATACGTGCTTGTTTTTGTTTTTATATGATTTCTGTCTTAAGCAAATTAAAAAATTATGCGGCGTTTCTAGTAAGTAGATTAGAAGAATTTTGAGAGATGTCGGTAGTTGTTTAAATATAAAAGACAATATGATTGGAGGCAAAGGAGTTATTGTTGAAATAGATGAGTCTAAATTTGGTAAAAGAAAATACCACAGAGGCCATCGAGTTGAAGGGGTCTGGGTACTAGGTATGGTTGAAAGGACTCTTGAAAGAAAAATTATTCTTCTATAAGTGGAAAAAAGAAATAAAGAAACCCTTCATGCATTAATAAACAAGCATGTTAAATAAAGTTCTATTATATACACAGATAAATGAAATGGCTATATTGGTATTGACGAGTTTGGTTACACACACGGAGTTGTTAACCATAGCATAGGTTTTATAGATGAATCAACTGGTATCCACACTAATTTTATTGAAGGATCCTGGTCAGCTATAAAACGTACTATACCTATTAGAAATAGATCAAAAGATCTTATTTAACCTTTTTAAACTTATTAATGTTTATTTGTGCTGTTCTTGCAATAGATTTAGAAAATTAATCGAAATTATGACCCTACTAGGAAAATCGCCCCCCCCCCAAAAAAAAAAAAATTTATCAAATATTATTTATTAAATAACCAGTCATTTTTGTAGAAGTAAAGCAAAGGCATGAGAAATGGAATTTCTTTTTCTATATTGACAATGTTTCTTACGCCATGAAAATTCTGCTAAAAATTTTGTTTTACGATTATGATTCAAACCACTTCTTTTTCTATAATCGTGTTTTAAGTGGGACCATAAATTTTCAATCTGATTTGTATGTCCACCCTCGCTGTTTACAAATCCTTTGCTATGGTTTACAACTTCATGGTCAGATTTAAAATTAGATACCGCTTTAGGGTATGATGGATATCTATCAGAAACAATAATAGTTCTAGGAACTATGTGTTTTTCAAATTTTTTTTAACAAAGTTTCATGTTTTCTGTTGGGAATTAATGTGACAAAGAATTTCGTTCCCTCTCCTTCTACAACTCCTCCAAGTATCCATTGTATATTAGGAGTATCATCATGTAATGAAGATGGATTGTCAATTACTAAGCCATTGCATATGGCCGTTTCATCGACTTGAACCCTTATGTTTTCTCCCCCTATCAGTTCTATTTTGAAGGAGTCTCGCTTATAATATCCATTAACATATTTTTAAATTCAATATATGTTGACTCGGCTATTTTGCAAAAATTAATAACTTGATAGTTTAAGTAAGAAAAGACCCAACAATATAAACACCTCAGGATAATTTTAAATTCGATAGTCATTTTTTAAAATTGAGTGCTATTCTTTAAAGAACATTTTCTTTTACATTTTTTTATGGCACATCTGTACCCTTTCCCATCGATAAAGGAAGAAATTCTAGCAATAGACATGGTTCCTAGGCATGACTTAAAAACACATGAAATTGTAGCCTTTATTACATCTAATTCTACCAAAAGTGTATTTGCTTTAAATATTTTACAAAGTATGTATGTATGTATATAATAATAATCTATCTACGATAAAATAATGTTTTAGGCATATAAG
>DWCF01003964.1:0-17926 GCA_018230265.1 Delias oraia
GTAGCTTAATGGTTTTAAAAATGTACCATGAAGCGAGAGGTATCGGGTTCGAATCCCGGTCCAGACAATTATAATTTAATTTATATATTTTCAGTCTCTGGAAGGGCTTGACAGTGGTCGGATGAGTGTCTTAATAGTGTCGCACTCGTGGAATAGCCACGCTGAAGCATATGCTGTCGCGCACACTGGGACGTCTCGTCCGAAGTGATACCACGGGCTCACAGAATACTCAGCGTGAAACGGTACCTGTACTGTAATTCGCAGAGTGAGTGAGGATATCGGAGACCCTTAAATATGCCGCTTGAGTAGCGTAAAAAGCCGGCAACACAACCAATGCGCTGACTGTGGCGCGGCTGTTCAAGGGCGGCGGTGTTCTCTTACTATATAGGATACTCACCTGCTCCGTTGTCCGCTATAAAATAAAAAACAAGGACTATGGCTGTGTTTTTACATTTCGTACATTATTTTGTTTCGTTTTTCCAACAATTATAATTAAGATGTGTACGGTAATTTAATTGTCATCGTTATAATTATTTTCAATAAAAATAACAGCCAAAAGCATTTCCTTTATACAAAGGCTTAAAATTGATCACTATACAATGTTTTCAGTAACACTATATAGAAAATTTTTGATTTCACATTTTACAAGTTTTTAATTTGTGAAGAGGTTATTTTCCACGACTAGCTGATTTCGTTAGAATTTTAAACGTATCTCCTAACGACTTCGCCTAGCAAGAAGTTATATGTAGAAAAAAATAATCTTTCCCTCTAATATAATTAAATACAATAAAGGAAAGAGCGTAGAAATTCCTTAAAGGCCGGCAACGCACCCGCGGCTCTGCAAAATGGATATATATATGGATGATAGATGAGCCTCCTGTTCGTTTGCCACCGATTTTTTATAAAACTTTTATTATATAAAATCGCTGCTTCTCTTTAGAACCAGCGGAATATACAAATGAATCCGTAGGTAAGTTATACTTATTTATATCTTACGTGCGATATTGTTCTATATACTTTGGTGTAGGTACTAACAAGTAACGACATCAGTTTATATCCAACGGCTGTGATGTTCAGTGAGCCGCGACTCCGACGGTCACCTTGAGTAAATGTTAATGCGAACAAGTTTACAGTGGCTTTTCATTTATATCAAAAATATTAGTTTCCAAACGATGAATTGTTCAAGGTTGTTGTCAACAAAGTTGGCATTATTTTCCAATGGGTATAAACTATATACTATGTAGAATATAAATCACTGACATGATTTGCATACAATAAAAAAATTAAGATAATTTCTAGTTTTTTTTGTTGAACTGTTTTTATACTAATAACTTGGTTTTATCTAGATCATAATCACCGATGGTCCTAATGACAAATTTAAAAAAAAATACTGCTAAACTATACCATATTAGAGCAAATAAATCAATATTTTTGCATAACTGTCAGTATCAGATGATCCTCTTATAAACTCTACTAAAATTTGATATTTTCTATCTCGTTTTCGCAACAACAGAAGCACGTTAGCGAGAGAGCGACAGAATATTTAGCACATTGATTTTGAGCTTATCTCCGCTTTTAAGCTAGATGTTACAACCGGTGATGCAATTGCAAAAGAAGAGTAAGTATTCAGTGCGACGCATACATAGTTGAGTACGTACACGTTCTAACCATTACCTAATCGTTCGTTCGTACCTATGCCATTATATAACTCGTTTATATCAACGGAACACGTCATTCGATTTCGGATATGATATCAGTGAAGTTGTGCGCATAACTCTATAAACACTTGCCATAACGTACAAATAATCAGATACATCTATGATTCACAATTTGTGGACTTTAAACTTGTTAATAATAATTTCTAGTGATCAATTAAACAAATATCACAAGCAATATAGAAACATTTTGTAAAATCTAAACATTGTTTCTTGTAAAGTTATAAGAGTAATTTCTACAATTTTATTGTTTGTAAACCATTATCGATGAAATGAAACGCGTCGCTTGCATTACCTCCAGTGTACATTTGAATCTTATCAAACTGTAACAATACGTAGGTTGTATTAAAAGTCTACGTGCTGAATTCGATCCCCGAATTGAATAAAATTTAATATTTAATCGGTCTTTGAAAAAACTTCACAGTGGCCGAGCGAGTGTCTTCACATTATCTCACATCTCATTGTGGAAAAGTCTTGCTGAAGCACTAATTGGGGCAGATTATACGAAATCATACCACTGGCTCTAAACCAGCTTGAAATGTCACTTGTGAATATCACTATGTTAGGCTGAGTGAGTGAAAATATCGGGGCCCCGAGAAATAATACCGTTCAAGCGGCAAAATTAGCCGGCAACAACGAAAGCACGGTTGTCCATGGACGATGGTGATGTCCACTATAAAGGACACCCGCCTGGTTGGTTGGTGTCTATACAATTAATTTAAAAAAAACATTAATGTATTATTATGTAAACGCATTACAGATAAACATATATTATCATATGTAGTATAAGTTTAAGTATATCCATATGATTACAACGCGCCTTGTGGGTTTTTCTGTCAGTGTCAAAGGGGACATCTTAGGGACGGAGGCAACGATCTAAGCTGATCGAGGGGTGAATAAAGGCGTATTGCACGCTGACGCATAAGCTCGAAGGTGTTTTTGTTTAGTTCAATGACCAGTCACCGTGACTTGTGAGGAGCGAACGCAAACAACTGACTTCGATAAGGTTGCCTTGTGTGTTAATTTCACCCGAATACGATTTTGTCAAAAAGCATTTATTATACTACTAGCTACCCAGACAAACGTTGTTTTGCCACATATATTATCAATGACTAAGGTCCCTATTAAAGAATAAGGGATAGTGGTAGAAGGGTGAAAATTTAGGGTTTGAAAAATAGATAGACATAAGGCATATAAAACTTGGTAAAAATCGGCTAAGCCGTTTCGGAGGAGTACGGTAACTAACGTTAAGACATGAAAATTTTATATATTAGATTTGTTCAGGTGACAGGAACCAGATTTGTTCTTCACTGCGTGTAATTCAAACTTTACCAGTTTATAATCCTAGTTTTGCTTTGTATTTTTAGTCCAGTTATGGATTTAAATTAAAGAATATAATATTAGTTATTATTATATAGACAAAATATTTACATCCAAAATTGTAACTAATTCTCAATTAAGATATTTTTGATTATGAAAGTTGAAGACGAAATTATTACATTTAGATCGGTTAGATATTAAAATGCCGTTATTCAGGGAGCATTTATAGTTATAAAAATATCGCAAATATCATAAAACAAGTTGGGGATATACTAGAATAATTAACTTATTAACAAGATTGAAATCTTATCTACGCTATGTATTAACTACTTTCACCGCGACAACGCAATGCAGAGGACATGTAATCTACATTATGTGTAACTGATTTCTCACATAAATATTGCCAACCATTTCCTTTTTGAAAAAAACTGGTTTCATATAATTTTTTAGTATGATACTTTTAATTTTTTTGTATAAAAAAATTAAATTGAAAATAAATTAAAAACTTCATTTTGTATTACTATGTAAACAAATTTTTAAATAAAAATTCATTTGCCATGCAGTCCAACAATTAATAGAAGTATGAATAGAAATAGACATATGTGCTTTACATATATTACTCAGGTATGCAACTGCAATGTTATATTTAGAAAACAACTCAATGCAATATTAATATTGAAAACATCCATGCGACCTGCGCATGTTTCATATAATGAATAAGATCATTAGGATTTAGAAGTGTTGTATCAAAAAATAATAAATAGATGTACACTCTTAAGAAAATATTAAAGTACTTTAGGGGTACGATGAGACAATAAATAAGGATGAGTTTAAATACATAATTATTTAATAATAAAATTCAGATTTTTCTTTAAAATTAAAATTTTAAAAGAAATCTATAAATTTTTCAAAATTAAATTCAATTCCCTAATATATATATATATATTTATAAATTATTATGAGTATTAATAAATTCCTAATAACAAATTCTTATGAGTGTGTTATTTTATTGTAATACTATTTAATCTGTAAGATTTTATAATAAAATTTTATCCAAAGTTTTCTGATAATTAATTCTGTAACAATTAATGTTATGTACACCATAATTGGCAATTTAGACTCAACTATTTTTGTAAATTAGATAATATGAGAACAATTCTCATAAAATATAATAAAGTATAGATTAAGATATTCGTTAGTTTGTGAAAGTTTAAGATAGTTTTTAGGAATACTTTCAAAGCTTTTTTATTACACAAATGATAAACCAATGCATTTAAAAAAAGTTTAAAAATTAATCCTAGTCATAAAGGATAAGGAAATTGAAGAACTTTCAAAGTGGTCCCATTTTTAACAAAAATGCATTTGTTTATGTCAAAGCCTCACCTGAGCCGATCAACAACAGCTTGTCTCTTTGGGGGTAATATCATTTCCTCCATTGGCTGCAACATGTTAGGTGGATGCTGGACAGGCGAGGCGCCGGGCAGCAAGCCACCCGCGCCACCGCCACCAACGAGATGCTCCACGGTGAACCCTTACCACTTTATCTCTGTACTACCATGCTCAGTCTTTAAACTACCCAGTGGCGATCAAGTACTGCAACGCAGTGATAACACTATAAGATAATAATAACAATTCGTCCTATTAACTCTTAGTACAGTTTTCATGATTATAATTTGTAAGTCACTCCACTATCCTTATATTACACAATTTCTTTTTCCAGTCTTATTACAATACACCAAATATTATTGATGTATATATAAACGAAATATTTAAAACAAAACTTTAAAGTTTAGTCACATCACAGTCATCTCTACTTTACGAAGTTTTTAATGCCAGTTCTATATTTAAGTGCATAAAAATGATTTCATAGTACTAACTGAATTAATATGTATAAATAAATTTTACCCGACTGGATTAAAACTTAAATTTATTTAGAATTATAATAATAAACAGTTAAACGCCCACAAGTCCACAAACACAAGAATTGACTGAAGGCACTAAAACAGTAAAACTGCGTTGACGGGCGCTGGGTACATAACGGCAACTCGAAGGACGGCGACGCTACTTTGAAGTTGAGTTAGCTATCAATGTATCAACTGACATGACTTCAGCGATATGCATAGATGTGAAGCTCTCGATAGATGGAGTGAATTTAACTTATTTAAAGTTGATATTAATATGAAATCCGACACTATAATAATACAAAAATTTCATGGATTTCTTGTTTGAATAAAAATACTATCAAAATTATTTAAACTACTCAATAGAAATTTACTTCGAATCTCTCTACTAAGGAGTGTATAATATTTGCATGCACATATATGGAATAAAGATATCCGTTGACATTCGACACATTGACAACTGTGGACAATCTGATAGTAAAGAAAAAGAGTAGACAGTAGATACTGAAAAAATTGTTGTAAATTAACTTTTTAATTTAAGTTGATATTACAGGTTAGAATGTGAAAATATTAAATTGTGATTATATCATCAAATATTAATTTGTAATTTGACAACAGCAGTTTCACCTTACTAGGAAGTATCTTTAATATTATTAAGTTTTTTAAAAAGATCATAGCCAGCAATGTCGGCACTTCGAGCGAGATTAACATCTACTCTATTAACCAGGAAATTACTAAATCAAACTTTAAAAATCTCAAAGCATGTAAATGGAGTTAAAGTGTTTGTTGTAACTAATGGTAAGTGTATTACAATAATAATATAGTTAATTAGTATTGTGTACAACTTAACCAAATTTTTTCCTCAGAATCAAATATCATAGCAAGTGCTAAATACAGTACGGTATCAGATCAGAAACATTCTGAATCTAAAGCAATTTCAGAAAAAAAAGAGTTTCAAGCTGAAACTTGTATGCTTTTAGATATTGTAGCAAGATCTTTGTACTCTGATAAAGAAGTGAGTAAGAATTTTTTAGAATACTTTCTGCAGATCTAAGTTAGTATAAATGTGACATATGAAAAAATCAACAATGTTGTTGTATTACAGGTTTTTATTAGAGAGCTTATATCAAATGCCAGTGATGCATTAGAAAAGTTTAGATATTTAAGTGTGAGCTCAGTTCCAGAATCTCAGAAATTAGAAAATACTGATAGATCTCTGGAAATAAAGCTTACTACAGATAAACAAAACAGAACTATAGTATTCCAGGTACATTTATTCAAATATTATATTATTTATATAATAATATAAATTGTTCAATTAAAATATTTTAATTCAATGAAAAAGAAATCATTTTATGACTGCAGGATAGTGGAATTGGTATGACAAAAGAAGAACTGATTCAAAATTTGGGGACTATTGCTAGATCTGGTTCAAAATCTTTCATTGAAGAAATTAAAAAACAAGGTGCAGATCAGGCAAGCTCTATTATAGGGCAGTTTGGTGTTGGTTTCTACTCTGCTTTTATGGTTGCTGACAAGATTGAGGTCTTCACTAGAAGTAGCCAAACAGGTTCACCTGGATATAAATGGAGCTCAGATGGGTATCATATTTGATTATAAGGGATTTAATTTATTTGTGTATGGTGGAAAATATAAGAATGTACAATGAATGTACAAAGAAATAACCTCTAGTAATCTTTTAAATTTATTGATTTGTTTTAATATGTTGACTTATAGATTGAAAATGATAATGTAGTGAATAGATAACTCATTTTTGTCCTATATTATTGTCCAATTTTATTCATACGAGTTAAAGTTTTAGTGCAAATTTTTATTTGTATATTATGATAACGGCTATTTAAGCTAATTCAACTATAATCATATCTTCAAGATCTGGCACGTATGAAATCCAGGAAGTTGAAAATGCTGAGATTGGAACAAAAATTGTGGTTTATCTTAAAACGGACTGCAGAGAATTTTCAGATGAAGAAAAAGTTCGAAGTATGTTTTACTTCAATGTTATTTTTAAGTTATATAAGTATAATAATTTATTTAATAATTTCTATTAATTTTCAGGCATTATTATGAAATACAGCAATTTCATTGGTAGTCCCATCTATTTGAATGATACACAAGTAAATTCTATTAAGGTTTGTTTAAGTTTTATTTATTCAGATACTGATAACATTCAAGGTTGAGGTGACCATGCAGTTGTGTGGGTTTACTAATTATTTCTATGTACAATTGTTAATCTGTTATTATGTATTGTAATTAAATAAAAAAGTATATAATATATATTTTACGTATTAATGGTTCTAATAAGATAAAATTGTATTTCTACTTGTAGCCACTTTGGCTAATGGATCCAAAAGAAGTAACACAAGAACAACACGTGGAGTTTTATCGATTTATCGGCAATTCGTATGACAAGCCGCGATACACTTTGCACTACAAAACTGACGCTCCATTAAGCATTAGGTCCATTCTATATGTCCCTGAAGGGAAACCAGGTCTCTTTGAGCTTTCAAGAGATTCGGATGTTGGCGTATCTTTATATTGCAGAAAAATTTTGATCAAGAGCAAGGCAGAAAACATTCTGCCTAAATGGCTCCGATTTGTAAAAGGTATAATAAATATGAGATTTTTTTCAAATATTATCTGTCATAAAGTAACTATATTTGAAACTTCTAAATTATTTTTCTCAATTTTATATTAATTAATTCAAAACATTGTACAAAATCATGATTCTTATGTGTACTTTTAATAATTTTCAGGTGTTGTGGATTCTGAAGACATTCCTCTTAATCTTAGTAGAGAAATATTACAAAATAGTGCATTAATTGCGTAAGTTTTACATTACTGAGTATTCCCTTCGTATGTAATCTATTAAATAAGTGACTTTACAATTCTTAAAGTTTTGAGGATTGCAGAGAAAACATAATTCATATTTAATAATTGATTCGTTGCACGTCCATTTCTTAAATTTGTATTTTTACATGAACGTATGTCTTACTAAATATTGGATTTAATGATTTTATAGAAAACTTCGCCATGTTTTAACGAATCGTTTCCTGAAATTTATGGTTGAAAACGCGCAAAAAGATCCTGTTGGTTATGACGCTTTTTATAAGGAATATTCATTGTTTTTCAAAGAAGGCATTGTGACTAGTCAAAGTCCACTAGAAAAGGTATTATTCAATTTTACATTAATTTAATAACCAACAACTTTTGTTTTTGTTCTCTATTAATAAATTAGAATATATACCTTGAGTTAAGTGAGTTTGAAATGGTTATAAACTATTTATAAGTTCGTAATAACTTTGACATTTATAACACAAATCTGTTAGGTAAAAATTATCCTTCATCACCTTATTAATTTTTGCAGTTTTCAGTTAAATAATTGTATCTACCAGTTGATAAAATTTAATTTGTGGTCTCATTGTTATATTATGTTAATTACAGGAAGAAATTGCAAAATTACTACGTTTTGAATCTTCAAAACTAGAAAGTGGCGTGAAAACATCTCTCGCCGATTATAGTTCTAGACAGAAAAATGACCAGAAGAGTATTTATTACTTGGCCGCTCCTAGGTAATTTTTAATATGCACTTTTAGCAGACTTGTCTAAAAGTAAATTTAGCGTATAGAAATGGTTAAATGTTATTTAAACACTTTAAAACTCAAAGTAATAATTCTGGATTTCATAAGAATGTTAATATTAATATATTTGATTTAAGACGACTCACTAGACATATACAACAAGTATTGTAATTTAAAGAGCCTTTTACATGAAAAGTAATCGTCTGTCCGTTTTGAAGATAATTGGTAACTATTCATTTTATTCCAGTCGTGAATTGGCACAGTCATCACCCTATTACGAATCTCTTAAGAAACGAGATGTTGAAGTTCTTTTTTGTTACGAGATGTATGATGAGTTGGTTTTGTTAGAATTAAAGGAATATGCTGGAAGAAACCTTATCTCTGTTGAGAATGATATGCAAAAGGACCCCACAGAAAACTCCGATTCTATCATAGGTGATTATTGTGATTGTACCACGCCAGTTATTACTAAAAATATAGGTTTTGGTTTAAATTTAAACAAATTCAGCTGCAAGTACATATTTTATTAAATAAAGTTTATTCTTATAATAAATTTTATTATATTATTATATAATTAGAGAGATAATTGACAATTGCATATTGTTTCTGTTTACAATAAAGAACCATATATTTACATTACATATATATTTCTATAGGAAGTGATGACCTTCAGCAGACACAAGTGAATGAACTAATTTCTTACTTGAAATCACATTTGTCTGGCAAAGTGTTTGAAGTAAGAACAACACAGAAATTGCATACACATCCATGCGTAATAATTGTACCAGAAATGGCTGCTGCAAGACATTTTATAAGAACTCAGGCTCAAAATCTTAGTGAAGAAAATAGATTTGCCCTATTAAGACCACAACTGGAAATAAATGCTAAGTAAGTTTTTAATACATAAAAATTGTATATCAAATATTAATAAATATATCAATAAAATGACTAAAGGACACATAACTTTAGTAAAAACTCAGTTTCTAACACAATAAACATTTAATTTTGTAGGCACCCCATAATCAGGAAACTTCACAAACTAATATCTAGTGACAAGGAATTGGCAAATATGATTGCTCAACAGTTGTTCTCCAACGCAATGGTCACTGCTGGTTTGGTTATGGATCCAAGAAATCTGATTACAAATATTAATGAGCTTCTAATTAAAGCATTAGAAAAACATTAAATTACATTTTTATCATTCATTCTTAGTTTCATATGTGTTACTATATTGTATAATTTGATATTAAAATTAAAATAATACCATTAATAAAGCAAACAAATAAATATAAATGTTTATTTTTTCATATTATGCACCTTTCTCACTACAGTTCGGATTAATGTATCTTATTAGGAAATAATCTAAAATCATGTAGTCGCTACAGTAGTATTACTATAGACTTCGTGAAATTTGTTCAGTAGAGTGAAGCTGTCACCATTGCAAGTGGGCAGGTCACGGTAGGTGCAACAGAAGTCTTATATGTCGCGGCAGGTATTGCAGAACTGGCGGTTGTGGCTACGGCACGACGAGCGGGACCAGATAGTGCAGCGAGTGTGGCAAGCACGGAGGCGGCTCGTTTGTTACGCGCCTCCTCTTTAAATACTGGGTAGATAATGTAGTTTGCGGGGTGGAGGTCCTACACAGTTTGCAAATGTGGATGGGGCCTCTCTCGAGAAGGCACTCAGTCACCGGGTTTTACCCGCACAGCGGATGCAGACAAGAGTGCGCCAGGAGTGTAAAAACCCTTGACACTTGTGGCATTAAACGAGTGAGGTCTGGGGTGCGGCGCAGCATCGCTAGGTTTTCCCTTCCTGGTGCGGATTGGCTGAACGAATTCTGGTGCGTAACCGAGGTCCCTCAGAATAACGTCGCGGTCAGAGTCCACCGGTATACCTCGGATGGTAACTTTCAGTTCCACGGGCACCTAGTACCAGAACCACTTCACGGACGCCCTATTTCGTTCCCATTCTCCGAGGCACCGCAGGACAGCGCGGTACTCTTCCTCGTCCTGAGTCACTATTTTAAGGGCTGTTTAACCACTTATAGGCTAGTAGCGGTACGCGGCCTGGCTCCTCACCTACTCTGCCTATGTGGGTGGCGAGCTCAGTATGCCATCGCGCTGAAGATTACATTTTGTTTCTGTGGCGAGACAATAACAATACAAATAACAAAACAATGACCAAAATAAAAGTAAAGCCCGGTCGGACCGTAGCAACAGCACGGTGCGGCGTCGGGATGTCCGATATACAGCCGTCTGCTGTAGTTGTGTTTTGCTCTCTGTTTAGGTAATTAATCCCTTGAGACTGACTATTCAATCAGAGGCATTATCTAGGCACTTAAACAGGTCTTCAAACATATTATAGACACTATAATTTAAGTAACGATTTAATTACGAATTTCGTTACTTATGGGGACAGTTGACTCACGAAACTCTAAATTTTTTATTTACTCGTGGTTACTAGAATATGACAATAACTTAGTTTTAAAATCAGCAATACTTAAAAAGTTAATAAAATATCTCACATTTAAACTGAGCCGCCTCGCTATTCCTTCAGATTCCACGGGTAAATTACAGTTACCACTAGGGATGATCGATACTAGAAAAACATCATTGATGACAGTCAAAAGTATTGAAATACGAAAATATCGGTAGAAAAACATCGACGTTTTTGAAAACAAATAAAACTGTCTATTGTATTTATAAAATTATAATTATGAGAAAATAACATTAAATTTAAAAAGCTCACTCCTACTGAAACACCTACAAATCACAAAAATAATAAGAAAAATTAACATTTAGTTGAATCTAATACACCTAATGCATGCTAGAAGGCGATCAAAAGAATAATTGCGTTTCGACACTTTTACATCGATGTTTCTATAATGTCGAAGTCAACCCATCGATGTTTTACTGGAAAACATCGATTTTATACAAATCGATCATCCCTAATTACCAACATAGGAGGAGAACTGTAATAATCTGTAGTTAGTAGCGCTTATGCTTCTGGTCTATAACGTTATAGTTCATGGTTGGCAGTTGGCACATGCGCAATAGAAAAAATTGTCTGCACTCAGCAGTCAGTGCTAAAAAAAATCAATCACCCGAAGCGGCCAACGGTGGTGTGGTTTCGTAGTTTGCGCAGAAGTCAGAATTCATGTATAAATACAGAATTTAACCTTGAGTAGACTTATAGAAGTTTTTTAATGTCTCTAAATATATTTTTACGACTGAGTACTATTCAAAAGAACAAAGCACTGTTTCGCGTAAGTTTTGTTTTTTGTTGGTCAATATTTAGGTATTTGAGTTTGTTAAAAAATTTCAAATATATTTACGTTGCTTCAGATTTTTATATACAAGAAGTGGGTAAACTTTAAATATTTCTAACTGCGAAACTAAAATTTCAAAATGAGTACGATAGATCTAAATAAAGTGGAAAATGAAAACGAAGAGGACAAAACGTTAGACAAAAAGCAAATCGAAGCAGAAGAAAAAGAAGTAATGTTAAAAATAGACAGAGCAGAAAATGAAGACGAGGTGGAATTGAGGCGTGACGGAGGTCTTGTCAAGACTGCTTTGTCGGGGGACATTACGGAACAAGGACGCGAGGTGAAACCCAAGTTTATTCCCATTGGCGCAATCAAGATGCCAGGGTTTTTTACAAGGAATTCAGATAGAGAAAAGTCTAAGGTAATATAATCATATGTTATTTTAATATGTTCACTCAGATTAGATCTTTTCTAGTTCCTTATTATTAATAATCACTTGTTATATGTTATAGGAAGAAGAAGCAATTGAAAAGGATACTGAAACAGAAAAAGGCCAAGAACACAAAGATGAGGATGGTAATACAAAGAACAATTTTAAATTCTTGCAAAGCTGCCCTTTTACAAGTTTCTTTAAAAAATCTCAAAATGACAGTAGTAAGTAAATATTGTTATAAATATAGATATTTTAAATAATATTCATTTAAAAAATGAGTAAGTTTTAATTTTTTGTTTCAGTGAATAGTTAATAATTTTATGTAAAATTCAAAGCTTCAATATTTTGCCATCTTATGAAAAACCGTCCTTTAAGTTTTAAATTGTGTATGTTGCTTTTTTAGGTGAAAATGCAGAAAAAAGTCAAAGTATTGGCATTTTTAAAAGGTTCAAATACCCTAAAATGTTTAATCAGCAAACTCGAAAGAATGCTGAGGCTACATTAGCTTCTATGGAAACATTGGAAGATAAACTTGATCCACCAAATGATGGGATGGAGAATATTAAACTAGATATGAATGTAAGTGTTAAACATATTAAAAAGTTTTGTTAAACATATTAAAAACTTTTGGCAGTCTTGCTGTCCATGTAATATATGGACATGTGACAAGAGTATACCTTTATTATTGTTGATATGTACTTATAGAGGTTTTAATATATGTTTATAATATATATGTAATAGTTAATATATTTAATTATTTATATGTAGGAACCTGAAGAAGGAAAAGTAGCTACAAGACTGCCCTTAAAAGAGAGGATTCGTCAGAAGAAGTTCATTATTGGTAAGCTTTTAAAAACATTAAAAAGAAACAATCAATTTTTAAAATTTACATGTAAGGTTAGGGTAAATCCTAAAAGTAGGTTACATGAATAATATATTTCAAAAATGTATTTATAATTTATATTATTATTATTTATGAGTTTTGAAAATGTAGAAGAAAAATTAAACTTGTTTTATTTTTTCAACAGATGACATATTAGTATGTGTGGTAGTATTGCTAGTAGTTCTGGCTGTTATTATCGGTATTGTGGTTGGAGCCCATGCAGGTCCACCATCAGAACGACCACTCAGGCTTGGCAAATTTATAACCACACAAACCATGTGTGGCTTGGTTGAGGGGTAAGTTAAATTTAACAACCACGTTTTTTTACACCAAGCACGTTTTAAATTGTAAAAAGTATATAACCTTAAATTCACCAAGACATAGTAAATACACTATTGTTTTATTTGAAAATTATTAAGAATTCTTTACATTTAATTTAATATTTTCTATTTCCCTCCATTTATTAAGTCTTTTATTTATTAAGTCTTATATTTTCATAGATATTTCGTATTTAAAATATAGTATCTACTAGTGATTTCACTTGCTCTCAACTAAATAAAAACATACATACAATAAAATTGGTGTATCCATTTGAGAGAAGTTCAAACAGAAACACTGTGGTACGAGTTTTTTCTATACTTTTACTAGAAACATTCTTTAAATGTCTAATTTATATTTTAAAACAATTAATTGCGTTTGTGATCTAATCTGTATGCAATTAGTATCAATGATTTGTAAGTACAGCATAACGGATGTGGCCGATACTAAATGTATGATCGGTTGTGCGTATGTGTTAGTATACGTACGTAAAAATAACTAAAACTATTTGATTACGGCCGAGAACAGAAACGGAGTAATCTTGTTAACACATTTATTTAGGTGTTTTAGATTTTTATAAATTACGTGTTAATTGGCTATAATAGGGGATAATTTTATATGAAAGTAAACGCTATTTATTCATTTTTTATTTTTTATTCTATAGCGGACAACGGAGGAAGTCCTATATAGTAAGAAAACACCGCCGCCCATGAACAACCACGCCACAGTCCGCGCATTGGTTGTGTTGCCGGCTTTTTACGCCGCTTCAGCGTCACTTTTAAGGGCCTCCGATATCGTCACTCACTCTGCGAAATACAGTACAAGTACTATTTAACGCTGAGTATTATGTTAGCCTGTGGTAACACTTCCGACGAGCCGACCAATAGTGCGTCAGCATGGCTCTACCATGGGTTTTTTTTAATGAAACAATCGTCTATATCTCTATTATAATTCCTTTTACAGTATATTGGACGAAGGTGTATATAAATTTTACGGCATCCCATACGCTGTACCGCCTGTTGATGATAAAAGATTTACGTACTCGCAGCCACTGAATAATTTATCCTTGTGCTGGAATGACACTCTTGATGTTCGCGAGCCTTCACCGAGGTGTCTACAGTTTCTGGAGAATGCGACAATCATTGGTGACGAAGACTGCTTGACCCTGGATATTGTAACTCCTCATGTAAGGTATGATTCTCCGCTACCCGTGGTCGTTCTCATCGGCGCAAACACTCTGGCCGGAGGGATCAGCCCTGCCCAACCCTCCGCTCTCTACGCCCGTACCAAAGAAGTAGTCTTTGTTCGACCAAACTTCAGACTTGGACCGTTTGGATTTTTAGCCCTTGATATTATATCGGAATCTCGTTACCCGGCTACTTCAGGTAATTATGCTCTTAGTGACCTCATAGTTGCCCTACAGTGGATTAAATACAATATCAAACACTTTGGTGGCGACGCGAATTCGGTTACCTTACTTGGCCATCGCGCGGGAGCCTCTCTTACTGCCGCCTTAACTACTAGTAAAAAGGCCCAAAAGTTATTCTCTCGTGTGTGGTTATCATCTGCTTCCGTCATATTCCCCGGTGAGCCATTGGATTTATCCGAAAAGAGCAATGAGCAATTTAAACAGATAAGCAAATGCAATGACATTGAATGTCTTAGGAAAATGTCTGCAGAAGCAATAATGTATTCCACGCCCGACACATGGCTCGGAAATAGTGTGGACACTTTGCCCAGGTCTGATGAAGTCAAGCACTC
This sequence comes from Delias oraia, assembly GCA_018230265.1. Classification (NCBI taxonomy): domain Eukaryota; kingdom Metazoa; phylum Arthropoda; class Insecta; order Lepidoptera; family Pieridae; genus Delias; species Delias oraia. The sequence goes on from DWCF01003964.1 coordinate 15,199, forward strand.
TTGGCTCGTCCTAGACGGTGATCTATTGAGGGCTCACGCTTATGAGAGTTGGGAAGTACAGATTGAAGCCAAAAAGGAGGGCAAAGAGAAAGTTTACAAACCGATGGTGTTTGGGACGACTCAGCATTCTGGTCACTCTGATTTGTTACGTATGAAACTGATGAACTGGTCCGCGAAGGCTGTAGAGGGTATGGTTAACGAAAGCTTAATTGGAGAGAAGAATTTGACGGCAGCTGTTTTCAAACACTTCAATAAGACCTACGAGGGTCTAGTCGAGTTGATATCTTCTATTCGGACCTTATGTCCGCTGGTCAGTTTGGCTAGAATGCGCCTGGTTGCCCCCATGTACGTTGTGCTCGGATCGGGTGCCGGCGGAGGAGTGAAAGGTTCCAGGATCGCTGGTATAGATGCTGACATTGAAGCAATATTGGGCACATTTGACTCTGAAGTGCCTGAACAGCGTCGCTTTATGTCCGCCATGCAACAACTCTTTTACTATTACGTGTGGCATGGCCGGCTGTCGGGCCCCGAAAGCGGCCTCATCGCCGTTGGACAAGACTTACTGCCGCACCATGGATTGCCCGCATGTGATATGCTAATCCAAGAAGATATTGTCCCTAGATACGCACATATCGACTGAATTTTTTTTAGTACTATAGTAATATTTTGCCCACCTCTCTTTTTTTGTTTGTGTTTATTTTTTATCTTAAACTCCTATGTGTATTCTAATTCTAAGCAAAATTTATTTTTTACAATGCACGTTTTATTTATTATATTTACCAATGAAAACATTTCTAAGACTTGTTAGAATATTTTTTGTACCAGTATTTATCCATACTACTAAAACAACAGGAAGTAGTTTTTTTACTTTCGACGTTATAGATTTATAATTAAAGTATTGTTTCTAAGTGCCTAATGATATTTCGTAAATTATAAACATTGATTTTTTTAAATACTCAATATAAGACTGATTGTGATTCTGTAAAACATTTGATCTTAAAAGAAAACATTCAGTGATATCAAAATGCTCATTGTTTAATTTAATGTTTGTAGTTACCTTAAGTTCATCATACCATTATGTAAGTAGATATAGGATAAATAGTCTGTATCCTTTTTATTTTAATATCTCACCTTATTCATGTGACGACATTACAGAAAATTGTAATATGTTTTAATTTAAAGTCTGATTATCCAAAGAATGATATATTATAGCCATGCATTTCTGCTGCATTTTGTGTGTAATATAGTCAGTAAAATGATATTCATATTTTGTACAATCTGAGCAAATAGCCCTGTGTTGGTTTTCAGTTTAGATAATAAAAAATAAATTGTTACAATGATTATGTACAAAATATGCGTGTTATATATAATTAATACGTTGTATTTTAACAAATTGTGACCAAAACCTGCATTTGCACATTTGTGACGGGTGAAATATACATTACTTTGCATTTTTATACCGAATAATCCATTTTATATCCGTGTTTTGTGTACCTACGTCTTATTAATGTAACTATTTGTGCTGCAATACCAAATCTTATTTTCTAATTAGTGTTAGATACTTAGTTGTATAGCGTCGCTTCGTGTTGTAAATTGGTATTTCAGCAATAAATGTTAAAGACTGTTTTGTTTTTATTGATTTAATAGATTATTAAGTCTCTACGAGCAATTAGTTGTAAATCGATCAACCGCTCACGCGACTAAATTCCCACGATGGTTCAAGCCGAGGTTTGAGTCTCAGGAGACGCCCTTGCACTATTCGTGTAAAACTCCCGGCGAGGTGTCCCGCTCGCCACCCATTTCGCGTTAAGCTGTAAGAAACACACATTTTTTTCGCACCACCTCTGGAATCAGCTGCCAGCAGAGGGGTATTTCCAAACCAATACGACTTGGCGGCCATCAAGAAAAGAGCGTACACTTTTCTTGTAGGCCGGCAACGCACACGCAGGTGTACAAGGGCTGGAGGTGTCCATGGGTGGAGGACCGCTTGCCTTAGATGAGCCTCCTGCTCGTTTGTCACCAGTGGTGTAAGAATTAATAACTAAGGGCTGTACACTAGTAGTTCATTAAAAAAAATTGAAACCAAGGCACTACATACGTGGATCTTGGGTGTGGATTAGGTTACAATAAATTAAAAAACAAAGTTACTCAAAACAAATTTATTCAAAATATATCATAATTACCAAAACGACATGCAGCAATTAAATTATAAATAAAATAAAACTATACTGATACATAAATATAAAACCAACGAACTGACAATTTCTAAATATCAATGATTCCTTTCTCTCAGTGGAGATACAGTTAGAATATTCTCTTTTCCTAATTTGTGCGTTTTGCGAATAACCGACGGAGACTTTGGTTTCACTAAGTCCGTATCCTTCTTCATTTTGTCCAATAAAAATGCCTGTTTCGAAATATTCATTGTCAATTCTTCATTTTCTTGACGAAGAATGGAAAGTTCAACTACCAGCGATTGCTGGTCATGAATCTGAAAATTATTAATTATAGGAATATAATATTTTGAACGTTAATAAATCGTGCCCACATTTTTAGTTTCTTTAATAATAGATGTAACTAAAAGACCAACTATTTAAATAAAACACTTTTCCATCGCATTTATCACGGAATGTTCGGAGGAGCTGTTAGGATAGCCTTCAGCTGAATTTCATCATCGAACATTGAGGCAGAATACAAAATTTCATCGTTATCATCTCGATGTTTGTCG
>DWCF01003965.1:0-17925 GCA_018230265.1 Delias oraia
AATGGTTTAATATTAAAAGCTAAAACATGAATTTGTTCTCTACATCTATAAACAGTTGATTTAAGTATATCAACATAAGTAATTTAAAAATATATGAAAATGAAGCAATAGTAATTTAAATTAAAACCTTTAAAAACTTATACAAAGACATTAAGTAGTGTTGCCCAAATTCAGACGCAAGAGGTTTGCAGTCCGTCTTGCAAGACGCAAGACCAAGACCAAGCCTGCAAGACTCTTGCGTCTTGCAGGACTAAGAAAATAAGTAGTAAAATTCAATAAATATTAATAGTCTAATAAGTAACTGCAAGACTTGCGAGACTCTTTCAACAAGACCGAGAACAAGACTTGGAGCGCAAGACCAAGATCAAGACCAGGTCTACTGTTGCAAGACCAAGACCAGGTCTACTGGCGCCAAGACCAAGACTGGTTAAATCTGCTCTTGGTCTTGCATTTGGGCAACACTAACATTAAGCCTAATTTCTAACTACCAATAGCTCGTAGCAGCCAGCTACGAAAATCATCGTAAGATTTTCACTTTTTAGAATTAAATAAAATTGACATATTTATAGCTATAATTATTTTTAAACTTGCATGTAAAGCCTACATTTTTTATTTTATATATATAGCCTAATTTTTTCAATAAATAAAAAATGTTCTCAGTTGTGTTGTCTTTCAATCAATTTATTACTTTTAATATTTATTGTTTTAGCAGAATAGCCATGATTTATTATTATTATACAACCATCATAAATCATGGCTTTTCTGCTTACGCTAGAATTTTTAACTATTATTTGTATCCGTGGGATTAAAACCTAAAAGAGTATGTATAGAAAGCTGAGGAGTAAGCATTTAACCATTGAATAAATTTAAGTCACCAAAAAGTACAAAAAATACATTATTTAGCTACAAATTATAGAGATCCGTCCATATGGTGCGTCTACTATGTTTCGCTGAGTGAGTGAGAATATCGGAGGCCCTTAAAAATTCTGCTCAAGTGTTGTTGTTGTAAAGTTAACACAACATATGCACGGATTTTGGCACGGTTGTCCATGGTCGGCAATGTTCTCTTATCATGTAGAAGAACCTGTAGCTCCGTTGTCAGCTATACCATAATTTTTTTTACTAAAGTTGAGTATGTACTAATGAAACACTTTAATTTTAGGAATCGCACATAAAGAAACTCGGTCTTTCGAGTTCGTCTCAGCCCTGAGGCTAGGCCAATTACTTAAAGTCAGTATGCAGAGTCCCGTCTGACTACACCTGCAATTGTAAATGCGTCGCTTAATATCACACTTCATACATTCTTATGTGGTTTGTGACGAAATAGGGTTACTTTTACACTTATCTTCTTAATCACTTAGATGAAACTAAAGCTATTGTTACAAACTTGCATTGTTTACAAACAACACAGGCTAGTTTTCCTCTCATTAACAATGGATTTCTTTTTGAAATCGTTACGGTTTAAGGAATTTTGAAAAACTAAGAAGTAATTACCTAATTATGTCTTTTAGACTTCCAGTTAAGCTTTGTTAGCTGCTGCAGCTTTATGGATATCATTTTCTTTATTCGTTCTGAATATAATTTGTAATTAAATTTGTTAATTGTACTGTGTTTTAAAGGATTTTCTTTTAAGAAAAGACGGGCGAGAGTCTTAACAGTAAGCTATACCACAATAGCGATGAATAAAGTCGACAACACACCATGGGCAACTGTGAATCTTTAGCCTACCTGTCCGCTATGTAAATAAAACAATTAAAAACCATAGGATAAAACCAAATAAGATTTAACAAAACTAGAATCCAATAAACATTTATAAAAATAAGATAAATTAATAAAAATGAATCGAAAATAAATTCTTGAAATATATATTTAATTTTTTTTTTATTCTAAGCTTACAAATTTGTTTTAAATTAAATATAAATGTACAAATATAATATGTAATATTTTTGAAGATTTAATTTGTGCTCTCTTACAATGAATCGAACAAAAACCCATAGACATTAAATGTCACGTAAATCCGACCACAGAGCACAGATTAAATCAAACGCTAATTTCTATAAACAAAGGCTCAACTATAATTCGGGCGTATTTGAAATTGAATCGTGTTGTGTACAATGTTAATTGTTCTGATGACGTATCATTGCCCCGGTAATATAACCCGGAATTTCATTATGCCCGGGCCAGGCCTGGATTAGAATGTCCATGCCATTGTTCATTGAATTATGTGCTGGACGCCATTGACGTAACTTCGCTATAGTTATAGCGGAAATTGGGCGTTTTGTCAATGTCAATATTATATTTTGAATTCGCTAAATTAGTTAATCATATGCTTAGAATGTTCGTCCATGGATATTATTTCTCCTTTGAACACTGTTTAAATTCTTTCCTATTTCTCTGTGATTATTTATGTTAATTTCGTAATGAGATTGGTGAAATTGTGATTAATATAATCAATTATAAAACCATCGCGTCTCATCCAGAGAGATGCATTGCTTCTCTTTTAAGGATGCTGCTAGTGTAGCAGTGCTTGGAGTGTCCATGGTTGGAGGTAAGCTTATTCTGCGTGATCCTCCTTCTGATTTGCCTCCTGATTTTCGTTAATTAAAACAATATCAATTTTAGAAGAGAAATATTTATGTTTGTATAATACACTGAATTATGAAAATACATTTAAAAATCTAAACTAATGAGTCTTTCTGAGTCAAAAACGTAAAAAAATATAGAAATACTATCAAAATCTTAATTTCAACTTGTTTCACAGTGACATGATGGGTAGTTAGAAGTAAATTGGCGCGATTGGTCGTCTAATTGTTTGAAATATGCGCTCAGCTCTAAGGAATCGTTCGGGTGTGGTTTTGGCATTCACAACTTTGATAGAATATTAAGTACGGGGTAGCGGTGCATCAGCGTGGTGTAATCAAAGATATAACTTTATAATTAATAATATTTTATTTAAATTAATTTCACACTGATGTGTTATAGGGTGAATGTTAAAGTTTTTCTTTAGTTCGTCTTTGACAGTGGTGGTTTGACATGGTGACATTGATGATTTTGATTTTTATCATTAATTATTGCAGTTATTTTGGAATTAATAAATATCACCAATACAGCTGAAGGCTTTAAATGTTGCTTTTTTGTTTTTACATAGCAACAACATTTACATTATATTTGTAAAGAAAAATATAATTTTCTTATATTATGTATCTATATTTTCTTATATTATCAATAGAACCAAAGTATGGATTGCAGCGCGGTTATCCATGGCCAACAGTGATCAGTGAATTAGGAAACTTGAGTGATCCATGGCCCGTTATTAATTTTGTTTTAATAATTTTACAGAAAATGTTTGAATAAGAATATTTATGACGATGTATTAAAATTATTTTTTGACAATTCTATTTTACATTTGAAATTATTTTTGGGAATTTAATGAAAACAAAAGTGTAAACAATGATTTAGGGCCTCTAAAAAATGACAAACATGACAACGTTTTACATGAAAAATAATTTTTTATTAAAACAAACTTAAAGATAAGTAACACAAAGCTTTATATGAAACAGCAAAAGCTTCTAGATAAAGTTAATCGCGAAGATAAGAATGTTTTTCAATCCAAAACTAAAGCCATTAAAAATGAATGATTATTATTGATCTAGGTGCTGGTGTTTCTTACAGTTCCATTTTTAGTTCAAAGTGTATTATCTGCTGTGATTTATACGAATACTAAAGAATAACTAATTAGTTTATCTTTTAAGTGGTTATTTATGACTACTTGTGGCAAGTTTTGTTTCAGAATAAAAACAATGTACTGAATTTCATATTATCTGTTGTAGAATTTTTTGTGGTATATTGGCCAACGGAGCAGGCGGGTTTTTTACGGTAACAGATTACCGCTGGCTATGGACAACCGCGCCAATTAGTGCGGATATATGCTTCAGCATGGCTATCCCACGTATAATTAGATATTCGCCCGGCCATTATCAAGCCCTTCTAAAGAACGAATAAATTATAAATTTTTGTTCGGATCAGGATTGAACCTCGTTTGGTGGAGTCTTATAAGACCAGTTAGCTTTTAGCCTGTATGTTATAATTTCACGTACTTCAAGATAGAATATTTAGAGCTTCTATAAATTGCTTATACGTAAAGGGCATGTTTTTGAATTTCGCTATTCCGATATGGTTTTGTATACAAGTGAATTCGCCACGATCGATACCAATTAGTACTGTTAGTATATAGAGGGTATTCCAGGTAGCATATATAGGGTGTGTGCAGGTGGGGTGGGATCAAAAGGTCATGTCAGCCAATCGCGACCGGACGCGGGGAAAACGTAACTTCCTGTGTTTATTTTTAATTGCTGTGTCGTTTTGTTGATCTATATACCGGCAGGTGTGAGTTCATTGAAATAAAAATTATGTATCACTTTTATTTTTAGATAGTTGGCTAAATTAACTTAAACATCAATACTATATTATTTAAAAATCAACTTGTTATATGATATAATTTAGTTTAATATAACAATACAATTAATTAATTTATTGACGTTATTAATTATATTATAAATAATTTTTACTGACGCACTAATTGGCCCGGCTCTTCCGAAGCGATACCACGGGCTCACAGAATACTCAGCGTGGAACGGTAGTTGCATTTGAAACGGTGCTACTACTGTCTTTCGCTGAGTGAGTGAAGATATCGGAGACCCTTAATAATGCCGCTTAAATGGCGTAAAAAGCCGGCAACACAATTATGAACTAACGCGTGAAATGTGGTGCGGTTGTCCTTGGGCGGCGGTGTTCTCTTACCATATAAGAGACTCATCGGCTCCGTTGTCCGCTATACCATAAAAAAAATCAATAGTATAATTTACAATATTGACATTAATATTTTCTCTTTATAATAAACTCTATATTATGTAAACTTTGGGCGGTTCTCGGTGGATTCTTTACTTAAGTTTGTTGTACATATATTTAAAACAGTAGCATATCAGCATGCAATTAACCATGGCTCCGACAAGTAAATATTTAAATATAAAAAAATACTTGTAGTATGATCTATTTTGATGAGAATGCGTTCAAACATGGATTTAGTTAAATTGATACAACAAGACACATCCGCTAAGATGCTACGTTATTGGCGTAATTTGTGTTTCCTTTATGTTTAATAGTGTTTATTAGGACTTAAGAAGTCTGTTGTCAAAGAGCAATTACCATTCAAGGATAAAAAGCATAAAATATAGCTACAGGAGAAATATTTTTATAAATAATCTATAAAAAGATTTTTTTTAAATGTATTGAGGGCATTGGAGCAGGTATATGGTAAGAAATACCTGTCGCCCATAGACAACCATGCCGTGTTTGTTGCGTTACAGCTTTTAAGGCCAATTGAGCGGTATATTTTCACGGACTACTATCCTTATTTACTCAGCGAAACACAGTACAAGTTTCATGTTTTGTGAGCCCATACTGTCACTTCGGGTGAGCATTTCATCTAACAGGTAAACCTCCTTACATATAAAATTTGTCTAAAATGTTCTTTAACTATAAATTATGTATAAACTTATTTTAAATGTCTCATTTTAGAAACAAAAACCATACGTTACCAAGATTGTCATTTATTTATAATAAGTATTAATAAAATCAATTTTTTCCTCTCACAAAGGTTTTTTTCTATAGCGGACAACGGAGCATGTGGGTCTCCTATATGGTTAGAGAACATGCCGCCCATGAACATCCGCGCGACAGTCGCAGTCGCAGCTTTTTACGCTGCTTAAGCAGCACTTTTAAGGGACTCCGATATCCGCACTCACTCTGCGAAACACAGTACAAGTACAGTTTCACGCTGAGTATTCTGAGTACCTGTTTGTTTTTTAAATGGTGGCAAACGAGCAGGAGGGCACCTAGGGCAAGTGATCCTTCGGCCATGGCCTTGCCAGTCCTTGCAGAGCTGCGGGTGCAATGCCAGAATATAGGAAGAAAATATTTAGATAAATATATCGAAATTTATAACAACACTCACATTAATCCAAGGCTCTCTTCATTGTTAGCTGGTAGCACGTCACAATTTGTCAAGCTACATACCACCCAATAACAACCACTATTTAATTCCACCCTGAATTGTTTCCGCAAAATTGGACCGCGTGATTAATTTGTTTAAGTCCCCTTGTATGCAATTTGTTTGTGGCAAATTGCTAAGATCTTCCCGTCCCCGCTATTGCTCTATAAAACTCTACTAATTACATGGTTTACGCAGATTTTGAGGGGTCGTAGTATATTGGCGTCGAATTCCTTACTTTATCGGGTTAGTTGACATTAGCGCTTGACAAACAGTTATGAAGATGTTGGCAAAGGATTGTTTGGTTTGGTAGCCATTCAAGTTAAAAATAAATTTATAGTTCCCTTTGTCTCTATTACCATAGATAATTAATCTATCAACTTAAGTAATAATAGAGTAAAATGAAATTATATGAAGTAGTAGTAGAGCTTAGCCTGGAGGCAAAATACTTTAATTTAAACAAAGTAGTTTTACGTGAATTTTAGCGATCACCTAGTCGCTGTTCTTTTAGCATGGGACTACTTAGATGTTATTCCTAAATTTGGCATTGTATTCAAGAAAATCTTACCACCAATGTGATGGAGTACAACAAAGCTAAAAAGTATCTATTTTTCGTAGTTATCAGTTGCCTGATCTATTTCTAAACCAAAATAATCTGGAGACTCTCAAAAAAAGCCTAAACATATTTTAAATGCCAGGGACGTACCCGCAATTCAGCAGGGACTGGGCATGTCCATGGGCGAAGGACTATAGATGAGCCTCAAGCTCGTTTATAAACTAAAGAGTATGTATATTTTATAATTAATTCTATATATTTCTATTTTATCATATATATTTATTGTTTACATATTACATTATTACATATTATTTCACTTGTGGGAGAGCCATTCTAACGCACTATTTGGGCCGGATCGTCCGAAATGATACCACATGTTCAAAGAATAGTCTGCGTGAAACGGTACTAGTACTGTGAGTGTGTACTGTTCGCAGAGTGAGTGAGGATATCGGAGGCCCTTAAATGTATCGCTCAAACAACGTAAAAAACCGGCAACACATTGCGCGGACTGTGCGCGGTTGTTCATAGGTGGCAGAGTTCTCTTACCATATAGGAGACCCACCTGCACTGTAGTCCATTATAGAATAAAAAAAACCAATGATGACCAACTATTTACTAAAAATATACAAATTTTAAGTGAATACACTATTTTATTTATTATTTCAACATCAAAAAGTGTACTTTATACAATAATTCATGTGAAATTCGGCTTCAATTGTGCATACATTTTACAATTTTCTTCCGATAAAGTTAAAAAACAGTAAATCTTTTACCTTGAAGGATTATCTTATCCCGAATAACTGTGTTAATTATCAACGATCCTGGAACTTCATTTTTCACGCGACATCTTGGCCAAGATATTTCTATCGTACTCACGTCCCGGAGGACTTCGTTACCAACCCTTAATTAAACGCACCTACCATAATTACTATATTTTGCTACAGCATAGGACCTTTTTCCGTTGGGAACATTGGAGCGTCTGGGCTTAGCTATAGGGTTGCTACGTTGAGTATTATACTGGAAATATATTGTACAAGTCCATAAACATAAATTTCAGTTCATATTAATTATATCTCAATTAGCTTAATTCTCTTAATTTTTTTATGTTATAGCAGACAAAGGAGCAGGTGGGTTTTCTATTTGGTAAAAGAATAACTCCGTCGATGGACAACCCCGCCTTAGTTCGTGCATTGGTTGTGTTGCCGCATTTTTACGCCACTTAAGCGGTATTTTTAAGGGCATCCGATATTCTCACACACGCAGCAAAACAGTAGAAGCACCATTTCAATTTCAACTATTATTTCGCTCTGAGTGTTATTTCTATATAACTATTATTTCTGTGAGCCCGTGGTATCACTTCGGACGAGCCGGCCCTATTTGAGTATCTGCATATGTTTCAGCATGTTTCTCCCACGGGAGCGATAGTATTGAAACACTCGCCCGGCCACTCAAGCCCTTCCAGAGACACAATAAATTATAAATTAATTTATAATTGTTCGGGATTCAAACCTGATACGTCTGGCTTCATTGCAGATTTATTAAACCATTCAGCTACGAGGTTCTGAAAAGTGTGTTGTAAGTCAAGATATTGTATGATCTATTTATTACGATTATTATAACAGCTATCCGATATAAGCCATCTCCTGGGAAACGGCGGTAGCAAAGTTTTTTTATAGTATAGCAGACAATGGATCAGGTGGGTCTCCTATATAGCAAGAGAACACCGCCGCTCATGGACAGCCGCGCCACAATCCGCGTATTGATTGTGTTGCTTTTTGCGCCACTTACGCGGTATTTTTAAGGACCTCCGATATCATCACACACTCAGCGAAACACAGTATAAGTACCGATCCAAGTTGAGTATTCTGTGATAATATAATATAGATAGATATAGATAGATAATCATCATCATCAGCCTATCAAGTCCACTGCTGGACATAGGCTCCCCCCAAAGACACCCAGCCATTACGATGCTGAGCGATCTAGATAGATAACTATATTGGTAATATTTTTCTATCGTAAACCCTCGTGTGTCAACCTTATCATTCATGAAGATGTGAGATAATAAGGTCGTAAGTGTTTTTAAGGAAAATCAAGTTTCTGTGCAAACAGGGGAGAGAGATTGTTTAAATTATAGCCGCTACGAGTTTTCGGTTAGAGCAATTCATGTCAACGGGTTATTTAGGGAGTTCTTGCCACTGATAAAATTTCATAGCTTCATTTTGTTTCAGTGAACTCGAGGATAAGAAAATGCAAAATTCTAACTATAGGAAGTGGAAATGTTATTTATTTATCTTTTTTATAATAAATCGGACAACGAGGCAAATGATCGCATGAATCAAGTGATCACAATGATCACATTTGCCCATGGATAATATAATCTATGGTTATATAATCTAGTAGGCTGCCGATAATGTCACTCATTTAGCGAAACACAGTACTTATAAGTAATCTTTTACGCTGGTATTCAGTGGTCAAAAAACTGGCCCAATTTGTGATCAGCATACGATTCAACGAGGCCAAAGATTAAACAGAATAAATTTAAAAATTTAATTTTAAATTCTAAGTTTTAAGGGAAGTGAATTCACTACCTATGACATTATGGTAGCTTACAAAACTTAAGCCACAAGGAACATATAAAATATAACTTTAAATTTTGAAATAAATATGTTTTATATAATATTTATGTGGAATAATTTAATTACTCCTTATATCATAAAGTTATCAAGTTAGTAGACTTAACCTGGTTGCAAATATTGTAAATATTTTCTAACTGACATTTTGTTTATTTTTTATGATATAGCGGACAACGGATAAGGTGGGTCTTCTATATGGTAACAGAATACCAGCAGTGGTATTATTATTCGGCTGTGTTGCCGACTTTTTACGCCCGATATTCTCACTCACTCAGCGAAACAGTAGAAGTACCGTTTCAAGTACAACTATTACTTCATGCTGAGTATTCTGTGAGCCTTTGGTATCACTCGAGATGAGCCGGACCAATGAGTGAGTTGCTTCAGCATGGCTCTCCCACGAGTGAAAAATATTATATAAAGAAAATATACCATTTATACATTCATAAATATATTAATTAGTCAACTCTTACCAGTAATGAAGTGGGGTGACCACACCGCAATAAATACTGGACTGAATGTTGTGGGATTAGGTACAATTGTACGGGATAATCCCCGATTGACATGGGATTTGTGGACAAATCGAGCAGTCTGCTCGCAAATTTATGGTCACCGGTTTCATTTTGAATTGGGCATCTGTTATTTGACCAAGTTATAATAAGTTAAATGATGTGCTATCATTTACCTTGACGCCAGAACTATTTTTAATAGAAATTAAAGTTTCATTACCAACATAAGGTTATACACTTATCTATAGAGAATGTTTATCCCTGAAAGGCCGGCAACGCACCCGCAACCCAGCAGGGGCTGGGCTGTCGTTTGCTTTCCATAGATGACTCTGAAATTCAAACATTACAAATTTTGTTATGAACTCACAATTATTAACATTATAATATTTCCTTATGAAAATGTCTTTATTTTAATTTTTTTTTTTATAGTATATAGCGCAAGCGGGTTTGCACTATGATAAGAGATTACCGCCACCAATGGATGACCGTGCCACATTCCAAGCTTTAGTCGTGTTGCTGGCTTTTTACACCGTTCAAGCAGTATAATATATAACTTAGTGAAACGCAACACAAGTTATGTTTCATGTTTTGTTCTGTGAGCCCGTGGTATCACTTTGGACGAGCCATCCCAATTATTGCATCTGTAAATGTTTCAGCATATCTCTCATACGGGTAGAAAATGTATATTACACTGAAGAACAAAAGCTTGGAAAAGAGTGATCAATTTTTCATTGAGTCCGAGGCCAATTTGCTAAGTGGACTTTGTAATGACAGATTAGCGGCCTCCGCGGCACCTGAGCGGCCCGGGCAAAATATGCAATAATTCACCCGAACCCGGGTGCCGCCACCCGGGTAATATACCCGGATCGCGGCAATAAATTTGTCACGGTGATTAGTACGGCACCAGACGGAAAACTATGGAGAGATTTATATATTTACGAAGTTGCCTAATAGAAATCTTGATTAAGGTATTGATAAACCATTTCATAATTATGTTTGAAAGTAAACTTAAAATGAAACATGTAAATTTTAAATCTACATCTAACTGATTTTCCTGCAATTATCCGGCTTGTCTGAAGTGATACCATGGAATTTTATTGAGTTTCGCGGAGTAAGGAACGATATTCGAAGTACGTGAAATTATATCGCTCAAGCGGTGTACATTTAAAAAGCCGATAACAGAACCGAATTGTGCTGCACTTAACGGTAATCTTTTATAAAGTCGTCCCACCTGCTCCGTTTCCCATTCTACCATTTATAAAGTAAATCTAGTTTTTCAAAGCTACCTTTAGAATCGTTCTTATAAATTTCACGTGTTTCGCTGGTGTAACAATTTTATTATTGACTATCAAACCAAAACTAAAACAAATTGTAGTTCACCATCATCATCTCAGCCGTAAGACGTCCACTGCTGGACATAGGCCTCTCCCTTGGACTTCCATGAATATCTGTCGAAGGCGACCTGCATCCAGCATCTTCCGGCAAAAAACATGTATGTAAGTTTTTATAAATAACAAAGTTATATTGCTCAATTAAAACAATCAAATACTTCAGATATTTAATGCAAAATTAATATCAAATAAATTAAAAAATATTAACCTAATAAATATCTTAATTTCAAAGGGTAGTATTTAATCTCGTGTTTTTAATAATGGGTTTCTTTATGGCTGTGTCGTCTACTGTTTTCTTGAAACCTCCGCCATCTTGAATTTGTGGTGAAATAGCTTCCTTTTTAGAAACTGCTCTAGTATCAATTGAGTGAGTGGTGATCCTTCTTGGTATTTTACATGGTTTCGACAGCTTTTTATCCGGTTCTATAGAAACAGTTGTAACAGGCGAGACATACTTGGGTATACCTGACTTTGTAGTAATTTCTGTCCGCGTATTTTCATCGTTTATATTTATTTGATCAATTTTAAAATCCTCTTTGTTTTGTTTAACTGTGTCAACATCTGGTATATTTTTAAGTGCTCTGGGCACCTCTACTATTGTAAATTTATTTCTTCTTGAGACTTTTTTATCGAGAACATTTCTAACAGATGTACGAACTCTATCAACTGTCACACTTAGTTCTATATTTTTCTGTGGCTTTTTATCTTTTGTGTGCAATGGTAATTGAACTTGACAATTTACAATTTTCGATGTCTTCGTTGTTTTGCCTATGTCAGTTGCTAATTTTTCATTTACCGTAGTTTTATTGTTTGCAATAGGTAATTTTCTAATATTATTATGATTTTCATTTATCTTTACTAGGTTATCTGATAGTTTTTCTTTGGTTTTATTTGAATTGACCTCTTTAACTACAGATAATTTATTCCGTATATTTTTTGAATTTCCTTTTCCATTGAGATGGGCTCTATAAAGTGCTCTATCGTCTCTTATATTTTCATTAATAAGTCGCATTACTACAGGATTCTTCATTTTGAGTCTTGTTTTTTCTACATTTTTAAGGCATTGTAATTTTATGCTGTTTTGTTTAATATTTTTAACACAGTTACTGCATGGACAACTTACATTTGTATTTTGTGAATGCATTTTTGAGCACATTTTTGCATTGGAATTACTTCTAAACATACTTTTAGAGACGGATAATGTAGCATGAGAATATGATACGTTTTTGATTTCGTTTTCATTTAAAAACGTAAAGGAAGATGGCGTATGTGTAAAAGAACTAATAGTTTTGGAACTGTTATTCGTTGTTTGACTATTTGACACGTAACACGATGCTTTATCACATTCAGTTTTACATTCGCAGGACGCTTCTTGATTGGAGGTCTCGATCGTATCTGTTTGATTTGTCTTATGTGAGAGTCCCTTTTTACATACTTTGTTTGTTTCAGTCAGCTTGGGTGCTATTTTCAGCGATTCATATACATGTGTCATGTTGTTAAGAACATTATTTTGTGATAAATTTGTAGATGTCGATTTCACACTGTAATATTTGTGATTATAAGCCGGAAACTCAACATCAAGTTCCAAATTTCTTGTTCGCGGTTTTACAAACAATTTAACACCATGTAGAGGTTTTGGATCTTTTTTGAAGTAGGTAAATAAATGGTTGACGCCACGTTTCTTCTTTGATGACTTTTTTTTACACAATAAATAGTATAAGACTGGTATACACCAGACTATTTCTATGATTATTATAATGGCTACTAGAATATTTCTCTTCGTTAAAGGAATCGGATAACCAGATGAAATTGCCTTATATTGTAAATTTGAATAGGTATTATCAAAAACATTAAGCATCTGGCTATACAGGTTCTTTGTTTTGTTGAGAAGTGATAAGCAACTGCCAAGTGCGACATAAAGATCATCATCCTTTAAATGTGGTACCACATCAGTCGATAGCCATATTTGAAACCTCGAACCAAAATCATCAATAGTGTCTGTACTTAAAGAATGTATACAACTTGTTGCTATATTGTAGTAATCTAATAGCGCGTTTGACGAATCTGGAGAATTCAACTGTACTAAGGATTGTTCCTTTAAGGGTATAAACATTGTTTGTGGATAGAGATCCCAGCTAATAAAAGGTAGGGGTATGGTTAAGCCTTTATCAGTTTTTTCATAGTAAGATAGGCTATCACATGATTTACGAATACTTCTTGTATATTCACGTGGATTGGCGGCAATGTTTATTGTAAATTTTTCGAGAAGATCGACGCTTGGATTTTTCCATGTCGTACCATCTGTGTTTAAGCTTTGCTTGATATTGTCATACAGTTTAAATAATTTAATTGCGTTTAATGGACTGATTGTTCCACCGTAGTAAGAATATTTTGTGATGGGCAAGACCCATACCTTTAGATATCCGCCAATTACATCCGATAAAGCATTTGTCATCAATTCTTTTTCGATTGGGTTGTCTGCTTGTTTGGCAATTGTTGTATAGCAATTGTCAGCGTAGTTAAAGAGAAATGATAAATTTTCATCTGATAATGAATTATTCAGATTCAGAATTGGTATTAGATTTTGAAAATGTCGACGAGCTCGTAACAAAGCGAGTTCACTGTGAGTCCATAGATTTTTTTGTAAATCACTTGACGTGAAAAGCACAGAACCAACATTGAATTGGAATGATAGGCAGTTATCACACGTTGCTAATATTATGATAAGCTTCGCAAAGACTTTCATCAGAATAAAATTATTATAAAATAAACTCGTACAAAAGTTAACATGTTTTTTCTACCAACGACAGCGATGACATAATCTGTCAGGTTTTATTGAGTTTAAGGATGTAGAAGTTTTTTAATAGATTTGATAGCTCTAAATTCCAGCCCTTTTGTGTATATCTCAATTTCTTCACAAGTATCACAGCTACTATCAATAAAAAAAATAGTGAGTCCGAATTATATTAAGAATTTTGAGCACATCACAATTAATACTCACAGAATACTCGTGAAACGGTTCTTGTACTGTTTCGCTGAGTAAGTGAGGATTTCGGAGGCCATTAAAAAAGTGCCGCATAAGTGGCGTAAAAAGCCGGCAACACAACCAATGCACGGACTGTGGCGAGGTGTTCTCTTACCATATAAGAGACCCACTTGCTCCGTTGTTAGCTATAAAATAAAAAAAATCAATGATCACCTACTAGTTACTAGAAATATACAAAATTTAAATGAATATTGAGTCATACACTGTTTTATTTATTATTTCATCATCAAAAAGTGTATATTTGTATTTCTTAATTATCATATTTCGATTGCTGAATGATAAAAAGTGACCTAAACTTATGTTAAAAATCGTATTTAAATTATTAATAAAAAAATTAGATAATCATTCAATATTTAGAAGAATAAATATATAATAAATCTGATTATCTGTTTATAGGTTTGTAGTAAATTCAATGTGTGGTCAAACTATTTAATATTTTTAAAATAAATAAATATATTATTTCGAAGAAACTTTCATAATGAATAGCAGTGATATGAAATTTTATTTATGATCCAGAGCAATGAATATTACAAAAAGTCTTTAGGGGAGACCTATGTTAAAAAGTTTAAAATGATAAAGATTTTATATACAATTAAATGAACTGTGATTGGGTTTCAGAGAATGTGTGAGCTGACTGAGTTAAAGAACGTATTCCACACTTGTCAGCCCATTGATTCCAACACTAGCGACTGATAACCATGCGTGCCATTTGTTGACGTCAAGCGGCAGGTGGAATGAGAGATATGAATCACAAGATTACTAATCTATTTCTCTGTCTAAGAGAATGAAGAAAAGAGAAATAAATATTTGTAACTCGCATAATGGGTTATAAATTGCATTACACACAGATTAGGGCTTATTTCACGTGTAACATTAAAACAAGTTACTTTAATCTAAATCTAGTTTTTTTTTATTTAAGCGGTGGCAAACGAGCAGGAGGCTCACCTACGGCAAGCGTTTCTCCGTCCATGGACTAGCCCTTATAGAGCTGCGCGTGCGCTGCCGGCCTTTTAGGAATATGTACTACTCTACTTTATGGATTCAGCTGCCTGTAGACATATTTCCAAAACAATAAGATCTAGGAGCCTTCAAAATAGAGCGTACTTATCCCTAAAAGACCGGCATTTCTCCCATGGCACTGCAAGGCTTGGAAGTGTCCATGGACACATATCCAAGGACCATTTATTCAGAGTGAGCCACCTGATCGTTTGTTGTTTTCATAAAAAAATTACCAAACTAAAAAAGCGAAGTTTACACCAGTGGGAGAGCCATACTAAATCTTATGCGGACGCACTAATAGTTGTGACTCGTCCGAAGTGACACCACGAGCTCATAGAATACTCAGCGTGAAATCTACTATATATTGTTAAAGTCTGCTGTTTCCCTGAGTGAGAGAGGATATCGAAGGCCCATAAAAATGCCGCTTCAGTAGCTTAAAAATCTGGCAACACAACCAATGCGCGGACCGTGGCGCGGTTGCCCATGAGCGGCGGTTCTCTTAACATATAAGAGACCAATGTCCGCTACACCATAAAAAAAGTTATTATAAGAAAAGCCAAATATCTCTTAAAGATCGTATTAAAACGTGTATCAAACAAGCCATCAACTAAAAGGCAATAAATTTGAGCTGAGGCAATAAGTCACATTTGTGTTGCTCTAATTACTCACCCGTACGAGCCCTCTTAAAACAGATGTATTCTTCATACATCCCTTGTTAGCTTTAAGTACTTTCTAGGGGCTGTGGTGACTCTATGCCCATGTTGAGAATCCGCAAATATTCCATATTTCACATAGATATTTAATATTTTATCCTATTGAGATGAAAATTATCAGAATATAATAATAATAATGTTTTTATTTCTCAAAGGTACAATTTATACTAAAATTATAGCACAAAAAATTATAAACATGACTAACAAATATACCTACAAGTAAATTGCTTAAAAACATGTCGAGATCTTTGAGAGAGCCTCGTAGCTGAATGGTTTTAAAAGTTTACTATGAAGCGAGAGGAATAAGGTTCGAATCCCGGTCCGGATAATTATAATTTAATTTATACTTTATTCGAGCTCTGGAAGGGTTTGACAGTGGCCGGGTGACTGTCTTAATAATGTCTCACCCGTGGGAGAGCCATGCTCAAGCGTAAGCTGACGCACAAATTGGGCCGGCTCGTCCAGTGATACCACGGGCTCCCAGAATACTTAGCGTGAAAAGAGTCCTTGTACTGTATTTCGCTGATTGAATGAGGATATCGAAATGCCGCTTAAGTGGCGTAAAATCCGACATCACAACCAATGCGCGGACTGTGGCACGGTTGTCTATGGGCGGCGGTATATTCATTGTCTAGTGTTAACAACTCAGTGGTAGTGTCCAGGCTCATAATTAAAACAATTGTGCAAATCCAGACGGGCATACTATGTTGTTTATTTTTTATTATGTAACAGACAATGGTGCAGGAATAATCCCCTGGTAGATTGCCAGCACGCTTTGGTTGTGTTGCCGGCATTTTAAACCGTTTAAATAGCATATCTTAGTGGTTTATTCGGTTATAATAGTTCGTTTGTAAGTTACAAAAAGTTGTCAGTTAATCACTTTATTTATGAGATTAATGAGGCAAAAAGCAAGGGCCTCACAAGTGATTCTTCACCCATGGACATTCTAAGCCCCTGCTAGGCTTGCGTTGCCGGCATTAAAATTCATATGATCGTATATAAATACTTTTAATTTATTAATTTATCTTTATATTGTCTGTTACATCTTAATAAGGTTAATTATTTCACTGGAAATATACAAAGCATTTATATGTCTCACAATATTACGTAATTAAGATGTTGGGATGTTATAATCAATGGAAAATGCTCAATACTATTGAGTTACACATATTAGGGAAAGGTTCAGACGTCAGACAGGTAACTGTAATTAATATTTAACAGGTTAGTAAAGCACATCTATGCTATTAAAATGTGTAGATATTAATAGCATAATATATGTATGTTATTCCTATTTTAGTTATTCCTTTTATTGTATAGCGGATTGATGAGATCACCGCCGCTCATGGACAAGCGCGCTAGAGACCGCGCATTTTACGCCACTTAAGCGCATTTTTTGAAGGCCTGCGATATTCTTACTCACTCAGCGAAACACAGTAGAAGCAACGTTCAAGTACAACTATCATTTCACGTTGAGTATTCTGTGTAACATTTCGGACGAGTAGGGCCAATTATATACAGAAAGTGATTTAAAAACGAATTCTTAGATAAATTAATTTACTAAAAGTCCTGATTTCGAATCTTATTACGTCGAGAAATTATTAATGATGATAAATTTTATTTTTCAGATTGAGATGCTGGGATGTGACTCTCAGGATGCGAAGCAGACTCTAACCGCTAAGGTAAAATTTTATATAGAATTAAATCTTCTATAGTATTTTTTTTGTTCGGACCGGGATTCGAATCCGATGTCTCACCCTTCATGGTAGCTTTATAAAACCACTTAGCTACGAGGTTCTCAAAAAATACAAAGACACGCTCTTATTAATGTGAATGTTGCTTTGTAGGTTACTTATTACTTAAATGTTATTTTGTAACACAATTTGATAGACACAAAAAAGGTTTTGAAACTAATAGTTCTATCGTCACGTCATTGCGATGAGGGGACACATGGGCCCGGGGGAAATCTCTGCTTATTAGCTGTCAGTCACACTAACAATCAGGGGCCCCGAATCATCGAAATGTAGCGATA